>JASAMX010030565.1:7500-97500 GCA_030248175.1 Microlaimidae sp. YZB2_3 | reverse complement strand
ATAATAATAATAAACAAAAAGCAAACCTCATACCAATATACATACGTGTGCATGTGTTTTTGAAAAAAAATTTTTACAGAATTATAAAACATTCCCGTATGTCGTTAAGTTTAGGATCCTCATATATACCATATAGTTTTTCTTTGTTTTTCGTTTTTTTTTTAATTTATCAACTTTGGTGTGTTTTTTTTCTTACACTTACCTGGAACACCATTTCTTTCGAAAACCACGAAATCCCTGCCCGTTGTTTGTAGAAAATATGCCATTTGCAGTCCGGAAGGGCCTGCGCCAATAATACAATAGTCTATAGTTTTGTTGCATGCAAACTTACTGACAAATATTAAATTTATTATTGCTAGTATTGTTTTATGCAATTTTAAAATTCTGCCAAAAAGAAAGCACTTCATTGCGTCTAAAATATTTGTATTTTAAATTAGTTTTAAAACATAAAACCACTGGCAAACAGAAAAAAATGTCTAATGGTAATTTTAAAAAGTATTATTTTGCTATAAATTTTAAAACTTCTAAGCACTCTTAAGGTCTAGTCATACTTATGACAAAACGTCCTTTGGACAAAGTCCAAAGGACAAAAGTCCTGTGGACGTTGTCGTTTGGACCAAGTCAAAAGGAAAAAGTCCAAAGGAAAAAGTCCAAAGAGGAAAAGTCCAAAAGGGAAAAGTCCAAAGGACAACGTATTCATACTTCTTTTGTCCTTTGGACTTTTCCCTTTGGATTTTGTCCAAAGGACAAAGTTCAAAGGACTTTTCCCTTTGACATTTGTCCTTTGGACAAAGTCCAAAGGACAAAAAAATGAGTAGCGTTCATACTTCGTCCAAAGGACAAAGTCCAAAGGACGTTTTGGCTTGTCCAAAAGACGTTTTGGTTTGTCCTTTGGACTTTGTCCAAAGGACGTTTTGTCATAAGTATGAATAGACCTTTAAGGTCTAAAGCTGAAGTTTTCGTTTTTCTTAGGTTTTAGAAATATCAAGTTTTTGTTCAATGGTGTGATATAGAGATTGAATCAGCTATAATTTTAAATTAAGTCGACTAGTAAATTTGAAATTTTGCTGACATATGTAATCGATGACGAACTATCGATTTTGCTGCACCGTGTTATTACGTGTTGGATGTGCGCCTCCAAATCTGCCGCCAAACTGCCGCCAAACCGCCGACAAACAGTCGCCATTTAGGAACTAAGGCGTTAAAGTAAAAAAATTTTATAATAAGACGGTTTTAACTAAATCATAGCTTATTTTTCTAACTTTAAATTTACAAAAATGTGTTATAAATATAAACTCGGTTTTACTCGATTTTTTTAAGGTTAGGTTTACGCGTTACTAAGCCTAAGCAAAGCCTAAAAAACAACCTAAACTTTCTTCGCCCAGCTATTTGTTAAAGTTTAGGTTGTTTACGAGGCGATTTAGACCCGCGGCGCCGCGCCAACCATTATTAAAAAGCGGGTAAATTTTGAAATCCAGAACCTTTTTCTTCTTGTTCTTCTTCTTATTATTATTATTATTATTCCATTATTCCATATTATGATTTGTCTACACGTTGAGCTAATTACACAGCACTGCTGCATTTTTTCTTTAGTCTGAAAAAATAGTCTGATGAAATGTCAACAAAATATCATACTCACAGCAATCCTTGAAAAACGCGAAATCGCCACTTTTTCAATTATAAGGTTATTTTTATATGTGTAAAAAACAACTATAAAATTGAAAAAGTGGCAATTTCGCGCTTGTCAAAAATTGCTGTGAGTATGATATTTGCAGTTGATATTTCATCAGACTAAAGGAAAAAATTCAACAGTGCTGTGTAATCGGACTATTCCACATCTTTTCTGTGTAAACATACGCCCCGGGAGAAGTCGCCCCTTTTTCATGATCTATTCTTAGAGCATTTTTAAAGGCTATATTTATATTTTAAGATTTTATTAAAACTCTATTTTAATAAGATTTCTTATTTTATTCATGAGTCGTTATTCTAAAAATATGAAGACTTGTTGAGCATTAAAAACCATTTGCAGATTTTATTTATAAGATTATTGTTTCACAATAGAAGACCATTCATCATGACACGTATACAATAAATATTAAAGTTATTATAATACCACTGTTTATATAAAAAATAGAGAATTTTTGGCTATGTGTACCGTAAATTTTTTAACTAAATTCAAAAAGAAATGATGCACATTTTACTTTTCGGTGCAAGCTACTTTCTGTACACTCAATAAAAATTTTCTCGCGCAGCGATATTTCCTACACCAAACTCGTTTTTCTGACACATTTAAGGCCCGTTCACACTTACGCACAATGCACAATGCACAATGCACGATGCATAATGCACAATGCACGATGCACAATGCATTATAGTACCTGTTCACACTTACGCACAATGCATAATGCATTAAAACGAATTTTCAGCCAAAAATATTGTTAAATACGGTTTAAAATGCTTGTTTCTCTTATTAAAAAACGAAACCTAACAAAGAATAGCGTTGCTGCAAATCCAAGTTGACAAAAAACTCGAATTGACCGATTTTGGGATAAACAATCCTGAATATTAGTCAACAAAGCTAAAAAAAGCCAAAATATAGTTCTAAAATCACTCTTTTTGTATTTATTTTTGCATAGAATTATGTTTTATATTTGTTTAAACACAAAAGATATGTTTTAAATTTTTTGTATAATGAAATGTGAAGTCGTTTGTTCAAGAATATTTATTATTTGATTCGTTTTTTAAAGCAGAAGAGTTCTCAACGTATGTACTTTGCGAAAAAAGTGCGTACAAATTTTCGAAGCGCGCTGCTACTCGCACAAAACTTGGAACGCCGTTCCAAGTCCGATAATGCATTGTGCATTGTGCATCGTGCATTGTGCGTAAGTGTGAACACCTATTTTTGGAGTTTTAATGCATTGTGCATTGTGCATCGTGCATTGTGCATAAGTGTGAACGGGCCTTTACAAAATCGCCGCGTACAAAAAATTAGTCGATTTGGTAATAATTTTGCTTTTAAATTCGCTCATGTGTGAGTTTTTCAATGAAAGTTTATTGTACAACTGGACATTTGTTTGGATTATATTATATTCTTACTTTTATTTTTAAGTGTTATTCAAACTTTTTTAAAATTTAGTGATGTTAAAACATTTTTTAATAACAAAAATTTAAGTTGACTTCTTGTTTTTATTTTAGCATTTTTAAATTTATTGCTAAAACTACACTGGTACTCATAAATTTTTCGTATGGCCTATTCGGACTGGGTCCGCTTGATTTGGCAGGAAAACCCTATAGAGTTATTCCACTTTTTTAACGAATTCAATATTTTTATGGCCTTGAAAAATGTTCTAAGAATAGAGCAGGAAAAAAGGGACGTAGGGTTTATGTTTAGACAAAAAAGATGTGGACTAGCCTGAGATGGACATTATGTAGACTATAGGAAATTTGTATTTGGTTTGAGCAGCTGCCTACTGAATAAAAATTTTTACTGCATTATAATGATTCGTTTATACATTAAAGTAATCACACAGCACTGTTGCATTTTTTTGATCTGATGAAATGTCAATTTAAAAAATCATACTCACAGCAATCTTTGACAAGCCTCAGCAATCTTTGACTTTGACAAATCGCCACTTTTTCAATTAGAAGGGTATATTTGTATTATCTAAGAAACAACTATAAATTTGAAAAAGTGGTGATTTCGCGCTTGTCAAAGATTGCTGTGAGTATGATTTTTTTAATTGACATTTCATCAGACTAAAAAAACGCAACAGTGCTGTGTGATTAGTTCAATGTATAAACAAAACATTATAATATTTTTAAAAATTTTATTCAGAAGGCAGCCCCCCAAACCAAATGCAAATTTCCTATAATTCACATAATGTCTATCTCAGACTATAGTCTATACAAAAATGATGCGGACAGGCGACAAAACTTGGACTTTGAAATGTTATATATTCATAACGGAGGTTAGAATATGTGCGGGACATATATGGGAGCATAGCTCAGACTCTTGGCTATCTTTTGAAAAATTTAGGAAAAAATTCGCTTGGTATGCTGTTAAAACATACTTTTTTAAATTTTTTCCGATATTTTGAGCGAAATTGGCTCGTTAAAATTTTTTTATACTGCGTTGAATGCCCGCGGTTTTCGCGATTTTTCGCGAATTTTCGCCACGCTAATACACTGTCCAAATTATTTATTTTGTTTTGCTTCCTTCTCGAAATGTGTACCATATTGATCATATTGTTATATACTAAATGTCCGCCATTCCTTACTTTTGACCTAAAAAATTTTTTGGGGGGGTTGATCCCCCGAGGGCTAGGGAGGGGGGGCCAAGCACGAATGCCAAAAATTTTTTTCAAAATTTTTTTCAAAACGATCAAAAATGTAAAGCTTATCACATATGACAAATTTTGATATATCGTTTGTGTAAAAAAACCTAATATTAAGCTTACAATAAGCTGTAAAAAATGACGAATATAAAATTTGGAAGCAGTACAAGCCCGTATGCTGGCAGCAGCAAACCTTTAAATTAAAAACTTTTCAAAAAAAATAAGCCTTAAAAGTTTGTTTTTTTTTCGAATTTCCAGGTTATTTTGTTAGAAAAACATATTTTCAAAGCTTAAATTCTACTACAAAATTGCCAAATATCACGGCTAAAAAATGCTCTTTTTGAAGTGTTTTCTTACTTGCAAACATGTTTCCCCGTTTGTCAACACAAAGCCGAGTGGTTAGTACGTCGGGCTTGCATCCTTGGGATCGAGTCTACGCTGGACCATAGTTTTAACGTCGAAAAAATTTTTTTTTAATTTTTAGCTTTTTAATTAAAAAAAGTGTTTTATTATTCAAAATATGCTAAATCGAAAATAAAAAATAGAATATTTTTGATAATAAATTTTATTAATGTTTTGTATTTTTGACATGTATTTTATTGATGTTATTTAATGATTGTGGACAATAACATTTTTTTACAGAAAAATGAATGTCAAAAATTGAATCAGCAGGTCTAATTACTTTAGTAAAAATTAATTAGTAAGGATCTGTTGTCAAAATCTAACTGTGGTGTTCTACCTTAAAATCACCTTATTATTATAATTTTTATAATTTTATGAGATTCTCAGTAAAAATCATATTATTATAAATGTTTTTTTTTTATGTTTTTTAAGTACAAGATCCATTTAAACAAATTTGTTTGCATGCATTTTTTTGGTAAAATTGTAATTTGTAATGTATTTTCTTCGTATCTGTTAAATAATCGAGATAGTAATTTAGTATAGTACACATAAGTTTACCTCCGACTAAAGGTAAATCCAACGTGGCTGCAACAGTTGTTCGTTGGATTAAAAAATTCCCCCATTAAGTAACCATTGAAATCACGAGAATCTGACGTCACCTTAATTAAATTTGATTCAATACAGAGTATTGGTTTGATAAAGTGACGTCAGATTCTCGTGATTTCAGTGGTTACTTAATTGGGGGCATTTTTTAAACTAACAAAAAACTGTTGCAGCCACGTTGGGTTTACCTTTAGTGCACATGTTTTTTAACTTACGTCCATAATTGAATCGCGTCTTTTTCCTGCTCTATTCTCATAGATCAATTTTCAGGGCTACTTTACCATTTTTTAATTGAATCTTAAGTATTGCCTGCATAAGCTAAGATTATAAGAAGAAGAAAAATATGAACATGATCTACAAAGTTTATCCACGTTTTTGAGTGCAATCAAACGGCGGACGTGCAACGTGTGTTAAAAAAATAATTACAAAATGTGTAAAAAAACGTTGGAGTAACTTACGTAATGTGGAAAAAAAGTCTCTGTACTAAAAACGCAACCACTTCGAAACAATTAAACAATAAATAATGGCAATTAATCGGTGACACGGCACTTCAGGGCTAAATCGCCCCGTGGCGCTCCTACCCCACTCCTGATTGAAATTATTAATTTAAAAATATTATTTTCCAATTAATTTCCTTCCCAGCAAAGATAATATTTAAAACATTTTGTTGCTTTCCACGTTTTCCGCTTGGTGGAGGCAGCTGGCGCTGGGAACTGGTGCGGTTTTCGTGACCAATTGGAAACGAGCACAGCATTTAGCTATTATTGTGCAGTTTTTATAAGGGGCTGTCCGCTGTCTGCTCTGTAGAATTCTTATTGTTGCCAAAAGGCTGTTATTGTGCCTTAGGAGTTTTTATTTAGCTATTATTTAATTTATTATTTTGATCAATAAATCAATAACAAGGACCTATGTAAATGAAAAAAGTGGCTCCTAAAAAAGTTGCGTTATTCGTTCTTCTTTTTAATGAGCCCATGTTTATTTTTGATTAATCGGTAACAAAGGAGGAATATTGATTATAAGCGTTAGAATAATAATAATAAGAAGAAGGAGATGAACATTAATATCAAAATTTACCCACGTTCTCTAATTACAGTTTGCGCGGCGCCGGGATAAATCGCCCCGTGGCGCACCCGCGCCACCCATGATATAACCCAAAGGACTCCAAACTTAATGGCAAATAAAATCTAGCTAATCGCGATATTTGCAGTATTGAATCGCCTATTTAACAACTAAAACATTCAAAATTTTATATTAAAGTGGATTAATAATAAAGATTAAAGACGGTATTTTAATAATTTTTTATTAAATTACTTAATTTGGATCCTAAATGCAAATTTTTTAAGGGCTAAAGTTGGTTAATTTTTGAATATTTTATGAAAAGGTTGAATTAAAAAAAATTCTGCGTTCTTATTTGTTTTTAAAAAACACGTCATTACCGCACAATTTTAATTGGTCCCCTCATGTATGCATTCTAATTTTCAGCTTCAGCCAGATATAATTCAGCCATAGTATGAATTGTTTGTATTTAATTTGAAAAAAGTTTTTGAATAAAATTTGTTTAAAAATCAATTAATATGTGTCGAAAATTAATGATTAAATATTAATTAATTAAATACTAGACACAGTCTAAAAGGTGTACCACCCAGTCCAGAGTTTTCTTGTCAAAAATTACGGACCCAGTTTGTATAAACCCGGTCTAAAATTTTATGAATACCAGTAAAAGTGCTAGGTATTTAAATAGAAATTCCAGTAAAAATTATCTTTGCGCTTTTATTTAAAAAAAATGCTAATTTAGTTTGAGGGTTTTATAACTATATTTTTAATAAAAGTAAGCATATATAACCCAAAAATGGTGAACACCTATCTTTTAAACAAAAAAATTGCTGAAAATTCGGATTTCTGCGACTTTAATACTGAAAACCCGCCATTTTTTTTATTTCATATGCGCACTGTTTTTTTTAATTAATTTTTACACAATTTTTAACACAGTGTTAGTGTTTTTCAGTGCATATGGGAACTTTTCTTCCACTTTTGCGTGAAATGCACCGCACAAAAAAAAACAGGTATTGACAGCAAGAAAAATCTCTGCGTAAGAAATCAGTGGTATATGCACAGAAAGTCGCGTGCTTTAGAAATGTTGCGTTTTTTTCTTGCACAATTCTATTTAAAGACTTAATATATAATTGGAAATTTTTTTGGGTCATACGTTTTTGATAAATCTCCAGTATTTACAAAAAAGTAGTGCAAAATCACAAAAACAATTTCATTGCAAAAGCTCACGTGACATTGGTTTCCTGATTTTTGGCTAAAAAATAAATTAGCTGATTAAAACGACTAAAACTAACAACTTGAAACAACCTAGAAAGCGAACATAGTCGCTTGTAATCCCCATTTAATTATTTTATCTTTTGCAATTTAAAAAGTTTTTAATTTAAAAAAGTGGTAATTAAACTTTAAACTTTAAAAATGTTCTAACAATTTAAAATAAAAAGTTGTGTTTTAACCCCTCCTGTATAATTTTTAAGTCGTTAAGACGCTAAAACCATTTATTTTAAAAAAGTTATTAAAATGACAATTTATACACAAAATAAGCAAAAAACTTTAGAACGGAGCTTTGGAGCTCCAAATATCGGTGTTTTGCTCCGTTTCAAAATTATTTTCGTTATACTTTTACTCTTACTTTAGTTAAAAAAATTTACTTTTACTTAAAATAATCCAAAATCAATACTTTTTACAACACTACTAAAAAAGATGTTTCTTCAAAATAATATTCTTGAAGACTGGCATTTTTTAGATTTAGAGTAACATTTTTTTAATTATCAACACATTCGATTTATTCTAATATAAAAAAATTTCGCTATTGTCAAATAATTTCTTATATCGGCATCCAATTTGAATTTTAGTTCCTTTTACACGTTTTGGTTTTTTAATCACAACATACTTTCCGTATAAAAAATGCTTTAACTCTTGCTCTATATTTAAAGCATTCTTTAAAATTAATAGAATGGTTAGTAGGATTAAGTATAATATTGCTTTAAGCTTGAATATATTTCTAATACTAACATAAATTGTATACTACTGTTGTAAAAAGTTACATTTACTTTTACTTAAACAAATAAAAGTAACGAATTTTTTATTACTTTTACTTTTACTCGACATTTAACCCTTTGGAATTTTTTTCGTCCAAAAACCGCTGCAAATCTGCAAAAGGTAAATTGCGTTAGTGCTGCAGTAGGTTAAGCTCTGTGGCTCTTGACGATTGTTGATGAGGTTTAACATTGAGCAGCAGTGGCGTGAAATCCCTTTTGCGGATTTGCAGCGGAATGAATACCAAAGGGTTAAATTTCACTTACTTTTACTTTTACTCTTACTCTGATTTTTTGCTACAAATACTTAAATTAATTTAAGTAAAATTTAAGTAATTTCAACAAGTAAAATTCTTATAGGCTTGTTGTAAAATGAGTCAGAACAGGTTTTTTTAAGCCACTAACACGCTACACACGATTTACTTAGACTAAAAAACTTACTAAAATAAAAATTTGTGCATAAAAATACATTTTAGAGTGGAGCTTTAGAGCTCCGAAAATCGAAGTTGTGCTCCGTTACAAAAATACTTTTACTATACTTTTCAATCTTACTTTTACATAAAAAATAGGTGTTACTTTTAATTTGTTGAAATAAAATTTCGACCGTTACTTTTGTTTTTACTTTACTTAAATTAAAATATCACAAATTACTTTTACTCTTACTTTACTTAAATAAATTTTTTATATTACTTTTATTTTTGCTGAAAATAAGCAAAAATCATTAATTTTTACAACAGTAGTGTATACTAAATAAAATAATAATTTAAGGTTTAAAAGAATTGAAATATTGAAATAATTTTTTTGTTCTGCTCAAAAAAACTTTTTGTATTAAAAAAAAAGTTTCTCTACTTACACAAGTACTTAAATTATAAAATGAAATGAAATGAAATAAAAATCTTTATCAATACTAAGATATTAGACAGAACTAAATTAAAGCAAATTTTTTCAAAGAACACGGTATCACAACACAGCATAAAACAAAAAAACTACACATTATTAAAATTCAGTATTAATTCAATATTAAAATAAGTCGGTGGGAATGAACATTAAAACTTCGCAAATGTAATAAAATCTACTGAAAATAATAAGGTAGTAAATAATCAAACTGCCAAATAATAATATAGAAGTATGATAAAGGGAAAGAACACAAAGAGCCATAAAGGCTACTAATAAATGTGTCTATCAAAATTGGTAAAATTTTCAAAGTTTACTCTATTAATCAAATTTTTAAAAATTTTAACTGATTTGGCATGAACCACGTGTTGAGGTAATGAATTCTAGTATTTAACACTACGTGATCCAAAAGAAAACATTTTAACATCTTTTTTAGCTTAGGGTAAACACAATTTTAGATTATGATTGTTTTTGCCCAGAAAATTTTCCCATTCATAAAAATCTTTAAATTTTAAGTCGTTAATTTTGTTTATTATAATATTATACTACAGTAGCCTTGAAAAATACTCTTTAAAGTATAAAAAGGAGCGATTTTTCCTCAGCCGTATGTTTAGACAGAAAAGATATGGACTAGTCTGAGATGAACATTATGTGGACTATAGGAAATTTGCATTTGGTTTGGGCAGCTCCTCACTAAATAAAAATTTCTACCATATGATAATGATTTGTTTATACAATGATCTAATCACACAGCACTGTTGCATTTTTTTTAGTTTGATGAAATGTCAATTGAAAAAATCATACTCACAACAATCTTTGACAAGCGCGAAATCGCCACTTTTTCAATTAGAAGGCTATAAGTGTATGTATAGGAAACAACTATAAATTTGAAAAAGTGGCGATTTCGCGCTTGTCAAATATTGCTGCGAGTATGATTTTTTCAATTGACATTTCATCAAACTAAAAAAAATGCAACAGTGCTGTGTAATTAGATCAATGTATAAACAAATCATTATCATATGGTAGAAATTTTTATTTAGTGAGCAGCTGCCCAAACCAAATGCAAATTTCCTATAGTCCACTCCACATAATGTCTATCTTAGACTAATCCACATCTTGTCTGTCTAAACATATGCCTGGGGAAAAATTTCCCCTTTTTCCTGCTCTATTCTTAAAGCATTTTTCAAGGCTAGTCTACCAATTTTTTTTAATTAAATTAAAAAATAGCCTAATAAACTATAGTTTTAGCTGCGCAATGACATATGTTTATAATCATTCCGTTGCCAAGATATACTTTTTAAATAAAAAATAATAATAAGAAGAAGATGAATTTAAATTACAAAATTTACACACGTTGGTTATTATTAAAATAATTATAGTTAGTGCAGGGCAGTTGCGCTCTAGACAAAGTTTACTTACGTTCTCTAAATATAGTTGGCGCGATGCCGTGCGCCAAATAATAAGAAGATGATGAACATGAATTACAAAATTTACTCACGTTCTCTAAGTATAGTTGGCGCGGTGCCGTGGGTTAAATTGCAGTATGGCACCCCGCACCACCGATGATTACCAGCGCGTGGCGCTTCCACGCCACCGAAGCTTATTATTATTTAAAAAAAATAAAACTTTGAATTAATTTTGTCATCTTTTGTCAATTTTGTCATTTTGTCAATTTTGTCATCAGTAATGCAAGAATTAAAAAAAGTACTCTGTTGTTTTCGCCGTTTTCCGCGCGGTTGAAGCAGATGGCGCTGGGAACTGGTTCCGTTTCTGCCACCAATTAAAACCGGTCTGCTATTTTTGTGCGGTTTCTATGAGGGGATGTTGGTTGTCTGCTCTGTACAATCCTTATTGTTGCCAAAAGGCTGTTATTGTGACATGGGAGTTATGTTATTGGGAGTTTTTACTTGTCTAATTTTCAAATTTTTTATTTTGATCGATAAATCGATAACAAGGACCTAAATGAAAAAAGTGTTTTCTAAGAAAGTTGCGTAATTCCTTCTTCTTTCTAATGAGCCCATGTTTATTTTTGATCAATCAGTAACGAATGAGGAATATCGCTTTTAAGGATGGAGCGTTGGAATAATAATAATAATAATAAGAAGAAGAAGAAGAAGAAGAAGAAGAAGAAGAAGAAGAAGAAGAAGAATAAGAAGAAGGTTCTGAATTTCAAAATTTACCCACGTTCTCTAATAATAGTTGGCGCGGCGCCACGGGGCTAAATCGCCCTGTGGCGCTCCCGCGCCACCCATGAACACATCACCTAATTAAATTTTATTCTACTTACTTCTAGCGAATCTAAGTTCAGAAATTTTAATCTTTGTTTGTAATTTAACTCATGTGAAAGACCGCATCTTTGGAATAATCTTCGCGTAAAATAACGCTGAACTCTTTCAATTGTATCAATGTCTTTAAATAAATAAGGCCACCAAACTTGACTCGAATATTCGAGTATAGGCCAAGCAAATGATTTAAACGCAGTTAAAAAAGCTGTTAAATTTTTTATTTTCAAAACAGCGGAAAAGCATATTAATTACAGCAAGCGCTTTTTTAGCAATAGTGTTACAGTGTACACTTGGCTTAAGATCTGAAGTTACTATAACGCCTAAATCTCTAGCTTCATTTTGACAACTGAGTGATTTATTTCTTAGCTTTAATGGAAGTTTAGGGTTCTGGTTGCCCATATATATTACGCTACATTTATTCTCAGCAATAGTCAGCTGCCACTTACAAGCCCATAATTCTAAATTATTTAGGTCAGTAGCAATCTGTTTGTTTCGTTTTTATTTCGAACTTGAAAAAGTTTTACATCATCCGCAAACAGTTTGCAAGATACATGTTTAATCACATCAGTTAAGTCATTAATGAAAAGTAGAAAAAGCAAAGGCCCAAATACAGAGCCTTGCGGGACTCCTGAAATAACATTTTTTAAAGAGGAGTTATAATCTCCAATTACTACACGCTGCTGTCGATTATGTAGAAACGCAGATATCCAATCTAACAAGTCTCCAGTTATGCCATACGAAGAAAGTTTTTGAAGCAATTTGCTAAGACAGACTGAATTAAAGGCTTTACTAAAATCTATAAAAACTGTGTCAATAATTAAACCTTTGTCAAGAGCAGTTGACCAATCATTAAATGATTCTAAAAGTAAAGAGCATGTTGATCGTTTTGCTAAAAACCCATGCTGATCCTAAGATATTAAATTTAGCCTCTGTAGGTACGCGAGAATTTGTTCTGAAATGCAGCTTTCCATTACTTTACATGCAATGCAAGTGAGTGAGATTGGTTTATAATTATTTGCATCACTGGGACACCCTTTTTTAAAAATTGGAATTACTTCAGCTAATAACCAAGCTTGTGGAAGCTTATGAGTTCTAAAAAAATCTTCATAAACAGATGATAAAGGCGAAGCAAGTGAAATTGCTAAATTCTTGAAGACTGTTTGTGGGACATTATCAGGATTACGACTGGTTTTGTTTTTAAGTTCTTTAAGAGCTTTAAAAACATTTTCTGGAGTAAATTTTATATTTTTTTAATTCAGTGCCTGATGGTACATTTGATGGAATGTTTGTCATAGTTTTGTTATCATCTGTAAAATTTTTGGAAAAACAATGATTTAAAATTTTACACTTTTCATAAGGATCAGCGGTAAACGAATTATCAGCTTTTTTAATGGAGGAATTATGCTATTTTCCCCAGGACCTTTACATTTATTTCTAACAAAACGAAACAAGCTACTTTTATCATTGTTGTTTAGAAAAAATGTGGCTATTGATTACACTGTACCTAAAACAAATAATTTACAGTAAAAAATTAGAATTTTTGAAAAAAAACGACCAAAATTACAAACTTTGCTAAATTTTTAGCCTGCCCCGGCACCGGCCTCGGAACAGGCCCCGGCCCCGGCATTATCATAATTCTGTCCCGGTCGATCCTATTAAAAACAAGTAAAATATCCTAATAAAACTTCTGTTTTACAAAAGCGAAATTTTTTATTTCGCTTTTGCAAAACAGCTTTCGTTTTTTTTAAGCGAAAGATCGCTATTTTTTAATCACAACATAATTACAAAGTAGTTGTCACCTCAGAGAATTATAAAAACTTAACAAAACTGAGGGGAATGGCTAAAACCCAAAACCCAAACCAGAAAAACAGTAATAAATAATTGTTTTATGATAATCGGTATACATTATATTCTTTGACCAAATGCTTTCCGTTGTTTAAAAAATTGTTAATTCTGTGCAGAATACATTATGCATTTTAGTCTGCTTATTTTTACTTTGACGCATAACTTTATATTATGTATTTTTCAAACAAAAATTGCTAGGATGTTCATATAGGGAAAATATTTTAAGAGAAAAGGCGAAAAGGCCAAAAAACAATTTTCTATTTGGTTTATAAAACAAAAATAAAACATTTTATTTTTTCAGAAAAAACATATTCCACAAGTTTTAATAATTCTATTTCGTATCCTCACGTTGTTTAAAATTGCAAAACTACTCTATAAATCTACTTTTTAGAATTCTAAAAGCCTGTTTTTAGGTTTTAGAGCCGGTTAAAAAATATTCACATTTTTTGTACAAAGTAATTTTTTAATAACTCAAAAAAGTAGTAAGTAGTTGGTTAGAACTGCCGCTGCTAAGAAAGAAATGCCGCTACAAAATTCAACAGTAACGCAGAAGTTCTAATTCTTTCTGCTATCATTTTATTTGTGTTATTAACCAGCCGGACGGCAGGTCCTTACAAATAAACAATAACAACACGTCGTTGTTCAACTATTGCTATAAAAGAATAAGTTTAATCCAATATTGCTATGGCTTGGGAAGCTCAGTGGCAGAGCGTTCCCACGGTAAGGAAAGAGTCGCTGGTTACAGCCCAGCTCCAGGCCCCATTTTTTTAATTTAATGGGAAAAGTGGGTCTTGAAGCTAGAGAAATATTTGCTAAATAATAAATTCACAAAATTAAAAGCCGCCACAAAATTCTAAATTACCGTAGTTAAATTTTTCTAAAGCGATTCTTGTTTAAAGCTAACTTGTTAAATTATTTTATCTCTCTCTCTGTCTCTCTATTTAATTTAAGTAAAATTTAAGGTTTCAACATTTATTTTGAAATTTCAACAATTGACCAAAGTCACACAAGAAATAATCTGCATAAGCATGGTTGGCACGCAGCTGATTGGTCACACCAAAAAAGAGGGCTACCAGACGTATTTAGCTTTTAAACTTTTAAGCTTTGAAGGCCAAAAAAATTTTGTATTTGCTTTAAAAACTCTACTTTTAACAATTAAAACCCTATTTTTTTAAACCCTATTTTTTGTTTTAATACTGGGATCTCCAAAATTTGGGGTTGTGTTCGGGGTATCCTCAATATTAAGAAGGTATCGGTATAATTTAGATAATTTACAGATTAGATAAATCCGCGTCCTTAATCTTCACCTGCCCACCTATGCTTGTAACGGTATCTTCTTCCAAGAACCTAAACGTTAAATATTTATAGCTGGAGTTATTGAGTTAAATTATGCCAGCTTCAATTTAGCCCACCGTCAGCTATTTTCGCCATGCGCAAAGTAATAAAATAAACTACGTCTGGCTGGATAGATGACATGACAATCTATCTAACCGTACGCAGTTCATTTCATAACTTTGCGTATGGCAAAAGTAACAACTGGTTACTGAAATTAAGGCTAACCCAAGTTAAGTCAGTTACCCTAAGTTTTTTATAATTTTTTTATCAATAATTATTCTAACTTTTAACATGATATATAGATTTGGTATGCTAATTTAGCGGTTTAGCACCAACAAAAAAGGAATTAATAATTTTTTAGTTGTTTATAAATGTATTGCTAAATAATTTATCAATATATTGAAATACAGGCTTGACTAATATAATACACGGCTTGACTTAAAATAACTTATCTGTAGTAGAAAAATGTCAAGTTTAAAATATAATTTAGAACCATGCAAAAAAGTTTCCATTATTGCATTAAACTAATTTGGAATACAAAACGTTAAAAGAATAAAATTATGCTTTAAAACTATTAGCACAAAAATACTAGGGGTAGTTGGAAAAGTTTTAAATGTAGTTGTACAAACAAACATTTCTAGGATTTATAGTATGCTGTCTATAAAACGTCTTAGGGATGGTCGGATATAAACTTTTCACTACAAAGAATTCTGCATTTTTTCATTGTTTGTAAGAAGAAGGGGAGAAAAGATGAGTAAAATATCGCGGGTTTTGCCATTGAAAAATCCAATCAATCATAAATCAATAGGCATAAATAGTCTGTTAATTCTATTAAACGCGCTGATCTGGAAACCACTGAATCCGCTATTTGGCATTTCAGCGAAAATGAACTGAATTCGTTGTATCTGTAAATATACTTGTTGTAATGAACACATATTAGTGATTTAAAAAATCATTTTATGATTGGTGTCATAACTTTATTAGCAGACAATTTGTTTTTAATCTTTTTTTTAAAAATGATACGTTTATTTTCGGACAACCTTCTAATTTTTTATGTCGTAACTTCGTGTTTTGCGATTGTGGTGGATTGTCAACAAAAACCGAACATTGTATTTATATTTGCCGATGATATGGGTAATTTATTAATTTTATCGTGAAAGACTTAGTAAAAGTAAAATGGAAAAATACAGGAATTATTGCAAAAATAAAATTTGTTTATTTTAGAGTACTTTATATTTAACCAATATTTAAGATGAGAAAAGTTACAGTAAACTCTTGCAATATGTTAATTAATTTTTAAAATAACTTACACCAAGTTTAAATAGTTGTGATTCCCAAAAACCTTACTTCTTAAACTCGTACTATACTAAACTCAAAAACATTGACATTTCAACATTGTTTAATTAAACTGACGTAGTTATGTGTCAGCACATGGAGTTTTTTTAATTTTAATGTTTTCGACTACTTCTTAACCTTTTCTGACTGCTAAAAAGGATATGCGTTTAAGACGAATGCCACAACCAGGCCTTGAGTGAAAGTTGCAACTTTGATCTATGTGAGTAAAGCTTTTTTACATTCTGCACTGAGTGTAGGCGAAGCAAAGTAATAATTCTAATTGTCATTACACTGGAATTCGGTTTTAAAATTCGCGATATAAACTCTCTAAACATTTATCAATTATAAAAATAGCATTATAATAACGTAAAAAATTCTAAATAAAAGACATTAACATTAATTTACATTAAGTGGTCAAAGTAATATTCCTATTCCAAGTATCATGCTTCGGAGCTTCCGGCTGTTGGAAGAGGAAAAGTGCCAGAGTTACGCTTCTTAAGTAAAAAAATTTAAGCATATTAAACCTTAAAATATGTTTTAAACTGTTATAGTCGTATTTTACAATTTTTTTAATTGTAATAAATTAATTTTTGCCAAAAATCTTTTTCGGAATATCTTATATGGGATTATTTTTTTTATTATTCAGAAACTTAGCACAAAAACAAAATGTAGCTCCGAAATGCCCAAAATTTATGTCGTCGTCTATTGCAGTTGAACAGAAATTGCAAAATTATTGACTCACCTAGAATGTTATTGCGTATCCGTTCTTTTTTTAGGATGGGGAGACGTCCAGTGGCACGATGCAAATATGGTGACAAAAAATCTAAAGTATCTGCGTTACTCTAGACATTCAGTGTCACTTAACAATGCCTATGTTAACCATGCGTGTTCACCGTAAGTTTCCAACTTAACATTTTGGCATTTCTACCTTTTGGTTTTATGGCTTATTGAGAAAAAATAAGCTTTTTGTATTTGACAACAGTTTATCTAAAATCCAAATTCATTAAATAACACTATTGGGAATCTAATTGGACCCAGAGACATTAACCAAATAATCCAGCTAACAATTTGTGCTACTATAATTGTTGGTATCTAAAAGGAGGTATGCTTCATTGATTTCTTTCAAAAAGTTTTTAATAAATGGTTCATACTAGTGCTACTGTGTATCCTTTGAACTACGTTCTACTATTGTTACACCCTGTTTTTAGCTTTTTTAGTTTAAATGCCTACCGTAATTGGTTCGCATTCATTTTGTGATTTTGTAAATATAATGTGTTTATCTCAATGCTATGGTTGATTTATATCTGGCTGACGCCGGTGTCGCAGAATAAATCTTCCCCCCTATTTTTCTTCCCCCCGGAAGATTTATTCTAGTGCGCTCTAGAATAGATCTTCCCCCGGAAGATTTATTCTGGTGCGCTCTAGAATAGATCTTCCTCCCGGAAGATTTATTCTGATTTACGCCAGAATAGATCTTCCCCCCTCAGAATAGTTATTCCCCCCGGAAGATCTATTCTGGTTCAAACACCAGAATAAATCTTCCCCCCTCAAAAATTTACATAAATTTAAAAAATGATACGCGAGAATTTGTTAGGGCAAATTTTAAAAACATAATTTTTAACACAGAAGGTTAAAATGTTACATTTAAAAAAAATAGTTTTTTTTGTATTTTTATATAAATCAACTTTAGCTTTAATTGTTGTTAATTCAAAAATACAGTTGAGCATTGACATTAATGATTAAGTATTATTTAGTTTGTTTTCGGAGATAAAAAAATACGTTTGCATTAGTTCGTTTGTTTGAGTATGTAAAAAAATATGCCATAATTAAATAAACTGAATATTTTTTTAAGAAAATTAATATCTTAATAGCTTTTTTCTTTAAGTTTATCAATTTTTAAGACAAAGTATAATAAAAAAAGACATGAACAAATGACTCCAGTTTAATTTCTTTTCGATCAGTATTTGGTTCCTTATTTACCTTTCAGTTTTTGCTTTTTATAACACATAATATATAGACAAAAAATAAAAAGAATTTATTTAAAAAGAATAAAAAGAATTTGAAATAAAAAGAATTAAAAATTTGATTATGAGTATCCATAAGTTTTTAGTTTTTTTTTATTTAAAAGTCAATACGAAAACAAAAAAATCTTCTCCATGTTCAGCAGTTAATTTAACATTAAACAGGTTTAAAGTTGTTATTTTTTGGTTCTTTAGGTTGATTTTTAGGTTTTGCTTAGGCTTTGGAAAAAAGTTTTTTTGTCTTTAATCAGGAAGTGATATTTCCCAAAGATATGCAGAATGTATTTTTTCTGGCGCCGCCAAACTTTCCTACGAGTTCCAACTTTTTTCATAATATGTTGCTTAATATTTAAACAATTGATATTTTGAATTTAAGTTTTCTGCTTAGGTTTGCTTAAGGTTCACATTTTAGCTTTATAGGATCGAAATCCTAATTTTAAGTAAAACATTTAAAAGGTGTTAATTTAAAAAAAGCAGTTTTTTTAAAAATATTTTGGACATCTCAAATGTTTGATTAGAATAAATCTTTTTTGTGTTTATTACCAATTCTTTAATCTTAAACCTCGAGTATTTTTTATGAATTTTTTTATTAAAAGAAAAAAAACGAAATGACGCAAAAAACAAAAAAAATGTTGTTTTTAATAATGCAAATAATTGTTAATGATTTATAACAAGGGGGAAGATTTATTCTAGAGTGAACACCAGAATAAATCTTCCCCTCTCTGTTAAGAATTTTATGCAAATTTTCGCTGTATGCTTTAACACAGGGGGGAATAAAATATTCTGAGGGGGGAAGATCTGTTCTGGCGTGAACCAGAATAAATCTTCCGGGGGGGGGAAGATCTATAATGGGGGAAGATCTATTCTACGACACCGGAAATTAGTATGCAGACATGTGGGGACCAATTAAAATTGTGCGGTTATAACGTGTTTTTTTTAAACAAATAAGAACGCAGAACTTTTTTTAATTCCACTTTTTTACAAAATATATAAACATTTTTCAACTTTAGCTCTTTAAAAATATGCATTTGGGTTTCAAATTGAGTAATTTGATAAATAATTATTAAAATAAGGGTTTTGATCTTTAATATTTAACCGCTTTCTTTAAAAATTTTGAACGGTTTTGTTGTAAAATAGTCGATTCAATTATCAAAGTCAGCTAGATTTTATTTGCCAGTAAACTACTTTGACTTGACTTGACTTGACTAGAGTATCAAACATTAATAATGAATAATTTCTAATACTAATTCAATTAAAGTATTTTTAAATGCTGGTTCGTATTTTTTACTTGCTTTTCTTAAATTTTCATATAGTTTAGCGTATTGTATGTAAAGTTATTTTTTTAGATCAAGAAGTGCTCTTTTGACTGGTTACTATCCTTTTAGAATTGGCTCACAAGTATAATACATTGTTAATTTTATGATTTATTTTTACAGAGTAAATCTTTTTATTTTACAGTATATTAGTTTTTACGAAGGACCCTACCCCTTAAAACCTTTTTGGTACATATTTTTAATACTGTTGGAAAAAAATAAAAAAAAGAATTTATCATGGGTGGCGCGGGAGCGCCACGGGCCGATTTAGCCCCGCGGCACCGCGCGTACCATAACTAGAAAACGTGGGTAAATTTTGAAATTAATGTTCATCTCCTTCTTCTTTTTATTATAATTCCAACACTCAATTCTTAGAATCGATATTCCTCCTTCGTTACTGATTGATCAAAATAAAACATGGGCTCATTTGAAAGAAGAAAAAATTACGCAACTTTCTTACGAGCCAATTTTTTCATTTAGGTTCTTGTTATCGATTTATCGATCAAAATAAAAAATTGAAAAATAGTAAATAAAAACTCACAACCGCACAATAACAGCCTTTTGGCAACAATAAGGATTGTACAGAGCAGACAACGAACAGCCCCTCATAGAAACCGCACAAAAGAGCAGATGACGGTGCTCGGTTTTAATTGGTGGCAGAAACGGAACCAGTTTCCAGCGCCATCTATTTCAACCGCGCGGAAAACGGCGAAAACTATAAAATACTGTTTTTAATTCTTGAATTACTGATGACAAAAATTCAAAATTTATTTTAAAAAAAATAATCGGTGGCGCGGGAGCGCCACGCGGCGGTTTAACCCACAGCATCGTGCACACTATAATTAGAGAACGTTGGGAATTTTTTTGTAATTTATGTTCATCTTCTTCTATTTATTATTATAATTCTAACGCTCATTATCTTAATAAAATCAATATTTTTTACATCGTTCACGCGCCGATTTGACCCTGCGGTACCGCATCAACTATAATCAGAGAATCTAGATAAAATTTGTAATTTATGTTAATAATTTTCTTCTTTTAATTTTTTATTCCAAAAAAATAATTGAAATCATCGGTGGCGCGGGAGCGCCCACTGCGATTTAGCCTCACAGCACCGCGACAACTATAACTAGAGCACCTGGTAAATTTTGTAATTTATGTCACCTTTTTCTTCTTATTATTATTTATATTTCAAAAAATACAATTCCACTCATCGGTGGTGCGGGGGTGCCACACTGCAGTTTAGCCCACGGCACCGCGCCAACTATATATTCAGAAAACATGGGTACATTTTGTAATTCATGTTCATCTTCTTCTTATTATTATTATTTCAAAAATTATAATTCCAATTATTGGCGCACACCAACTATATTTAGAAAACGTAGGTACACTTTGTCTGGAGCGCTACTGCACCGCACTAACTATAATTAAACAACATGGGTAAATTTTGTAATTTAAATTTATCTTCTTCTTCTTTTTTTATATTATAAATAAATTATCGGTGGCGCGGGAGCGCCACACGGAGACTAAGCCCCACGTCACCGCGTAAATTAGAATTAAAGAACGTGGGTAAATTTAGTGTTATTTCTTCTCCTTATTATTAATATATTATTTTTCAAACTCTTATATCTTAAAACCAGTATTCCTCCCTCGTTACTGATTGATCAAAAAAGGGTTCTTTGGAAATCGTAGAAAATTGCGCAATAATTCTGAACAACTACTTTTTATTTATCAATAATATGTATTCTATTGATAATATTAAAACTGTTAAAAAAAAGTATATCTCGGCAATGGAATGATTATAAACATATGTCATTGCGCAGCTAAAACTATAGTTTATTAGACTATTTTTTAATTTATAATTCAAAAAAGTGGTAGACTAGCCTTGAAAAATGCTCTAAGAATAGAGCAGGAAAAAGGGGCGATTTTTCCCCGAGCGTATATTTAGACAGAAAAGATGTGGACTAGTCTGAGATGTACATTATGTAGACTATAGGAAATTCGCATTTGGTATGGCCACCTGCCACTGAATAAAAATTTCTACCATAGGATAATGATTTGTTTATACATTGAGCTAATCACACAGCACTGTTGCATTTTTTTAGTTTGATGAAATGTCAATTGAAAAAATCATACTCACAGCAATCTTTGACAAGCCCGAAATCACCACGTTTTCAACTTTATAGTTGTTTCTTACGCATACAAATCTAGCCTTCTTATTTAAAAAGTGGCAATTTCGCGCTTTTCAAAGATTGCTCTGAGTATGATTTTTTCAACTGACATTTCATCAGACTAAAAAAATGCAACAGTGCTGTGTGATTAGATCAATGTATAAACAAATCATTGTCCTATGGTAGAAATTTTTATTCAGTGAGCAGCTGGCCAAACCAAATGCAAATTTCCTATAGTCCACATAATGTCCATCTCAGACTAGTCCACATCTCTGTCTAAACATACGCCCGGGGAAAAATCGCCCCTTTTTCCTGCTCTATTCTTAGAGCATTTTTCAAGACTAAAGATGAAGTCTATCAGGGTGAAATTGACCAGGTGGTAAAGTAACCACTCGCTCTTCGAGAAAATATCACGTGGAGAGAAACACATGACGCAACTTAATAATAATTGGTTACATCTTCTCTGAAAACTTTTTTTATTATTTTTATTCTCCAGCGTTCATTCTTTATTTCTTCCTGACGGCGAGCGGTTACGCCCTGAATTTCAGCCAGAAGGATTTTAACTATAGTTTTTTTATTTTAAAGTTTTCTTTCAACGCGTAAAATTTTAAAATAAAAGTTATAATAAAAATAAAATATAACAAATATGAATTAAATGCAAGATAAATTGATAATTTTAATATTTTGATTGATATTCAATAAAAGTTAATAATATTAATTGGGTATAAAAGTTGTTTCATTCATATAAACTATTTATATGTATTTTCTTAAAATTTCATCATCAGAGAACTGTTTTTTTGTTACTTTTATTTACCACAACAAAATAAACTAAACCCGAAGGCTACCAAGAAGCGACGAATCTAACAATTCATGGGTTTTTTTGCATAAAATTTGTAAACAGATATTAATTTAAAAATTGACCGTTTTATTTTTTGTTTTATCTTACAATGATAAGTCAATTTGCAATTTGCTTTTTTAATAATTTAATTTAATTTTTTATTTTTTCATTTGCTTAAGAATAATGCAATAAACAAGAATGGATTGCGAATATTTCTTAAAAAATAAACAGGATTATAAATAATTAATATAATTTCAAATAAAAATTAAATAAACAGCGCTTAATTTTCATTTGTAAAAAGATTTTGTGAATTTCAGTAATGTTTAAGCCATTCCAAATAATTATAAATAAACTGGTTGGCAGTTCTTCAAAATGAGAATTTGCTTATTTGTGGACCGAAATTAAAGTAAATTTGCAGTTTCTAAGTATTATTAAAGTTTTAAGGCCGTTTGGAAACGCTATATTAATTAAAAATAAAGTTTTCAAGGGGTTTTGCTAAAACACGATCGTTTTTTTAATTTGTGGCTACCTCGTGGCGTTTCGGTTTAAATAGTTTTATTAATTTCAAAAAAAATTCTTAGGAGAACATAACAACGTAATAACTTAGCATGTAGTTAACAGACCTTAAAATTGCAGTATACTAATTCGTGCTGTTTTTTTTGTTTTTTTAATTAATACTGATCAATGTATCAGGTCACAGTGAGCAAAAAATTGTATTATCCGAAAAATTATATCTCGAAGATTAACGATTTATTAACAAGAATACCGCTTGGTTAAAATAAATGTTATTTTTATACACTACTTTTTTTAAAAAAAAGCATTTCTACTAAACGGGTAATAGTTAAACTAAACAGATTTTACACGAGAATACCAAAAAACTAAAGTTTTAAATGTGGTTTAATTCCCAAAAGTATTGACTAAATACTGTTTTTTTAAAAAACACCATAAACCGAAAATTATTTTTGGTGTTTTTTGAAATTTTTTTATAGGCACCTTGCACTGGAAGTATGCAGTATGCAGTATACATGACGTATGCAGTATAGTTTTTTTTTATATACATGAAGTATGCAGTAAACATAACGAGTCACCATAATGGATAATTACCGTATCTCCTACTTATCTTTCATAGATCAAACCTCGCAGCGCGCGAAATTTCGATCGGTTGATCTGCATACTACAAAAGATAAGTAGGAGATACTGTATTTATTCATTATGGTGACGCTTATGTATATTGCATACTTCATGTATAAACCAAGTTCCAGTGCAAGGTGCCTATATTTACGAAATAAAAGATTTAAAAAGCAAACTTTCTTTTTATCCGTAGTTCGCTTCATATAATAAAAAATTTTTTCAAATGAAATTTTCAAATTTAAGTTTTTTGGTACCTTAGCGTATTTTTTGCTTAGTTTTACTAATATTCGTTTATTAAAATGTTTATTTTGTGAAGTCATGTATAAAAAACAATACTCACTTTAACTAAGCAGTATTCTTGTTAATTCACGATTTTACCAAGTCGTTGCGGTGTTCAGCGTGTTTGGTTGTTTGATGTCAAAAACTGAATTTAATGGTTAAATATAGCACAGGAAAAAGTTATCGAAATTCCGTTAGAGTACCTCATTAAAAATATTGTTGCTTGGAAAGAATTTTTTCGTATTTTTATGCGAACAACTAAAAAATTTACTAGCCAAAAATGTGTACGCGTTATAAACTGAAAATACTTAAAAGTTTCTTTAATACTTTAGACTGGTGTTTTTACTCAAGCTGGCGTGGGTGCCATTCCATTATCTTACAAATTTTTTCCTGAAGAACTTCAAAATCTTGGATATGTCACCTACATGGTTGGAAAGTAAACTTTAATAATCTCGTTCTAAATTTAATAAATAAATTCGTTCTAAATTTAATAAATAAACAGTGGTAAATTTTTTGCACAAACATGAAAAAATAAAACAGCAATTTGTTCTTTTTCTAATTTTTTTTTCAAACTAAGATATTTACAAAAAACTTTGCACTAAAAAAAAATTGAAAAAATTAATCGAAGTGTTTAGCTCCTTACAGAGAAATTCATAAACCTGTCGTGTGGACATCAAAATTACCAATGCTGTTGAAAATTTAATGTTGAAAAATCTCAAAAAAATTGAAAAAAAAATTGCTGCCAAAAATTGATACTGAGAAAATCTCAGCATTTTAATAAATGATTTATATATTTATATAGATTGTAATTAATAGATATTGATTTATATTATTTGTTTAATAAAAACAAAATTCCGAAATTATTTAGAGAATTCAAATTATACATCAAAAGTTTAACTAGCCTTAAAAACTATCCTTGAATTAGAGCGGGAAAAGAATTGTGATTTTACCTCTATCAAGGACGTAGCCAGGGGGCTGTGGTGGTAGCAACCCCCTCCCTCTCTTTTGAGCCGGTGGAGGTAAAATTTTTGGGGTTTACAGGGAAGAAAATTTAAAAAAATTTTTTCTCGCGCTTCGCTCCACTCAGCGCTTGAAACTTACACGTTATATATCCTTTCTTACAACTTTAAGCTGATGTTTCTGGTAAATATCAATCACAATGTTTTTAAAATTTTTCACGCTGTCACACGATTTATAATATTCTGCTTTTTTAAACCTAACATTTGTCGAGTTTAATTTAAAAACCATTGTAAATAGAAGCAAAAATAATGACTTCGTGCGAAACGCAAAAAAATTTACCATTTTTAATGTCTTTTACAATTGTTAACCACTGCAAACATAACATTTTTTAAAGTTTTAATCAGAAAGACCCATATTTTTTCAAGAAAAACCACTAATTAGCAATTCAATATATTTATTTTTACGAGTTCAATAACACTTTTCATTATCTATGCCAGTGTACGTATGCCTAATCGTTTAAGTGTGCTGTACAGTCAAAAATTTTGTGCGATGTTGCAGATGCAAATATTGATTTGTCAGTAAAGTCTAAGTTCCTCCACAACAAAAATTACCTTTGTGGAATATCGTCTACTTAGAAATCCGCACAATGTTTGTTTGTTTGTTTATTTGTTTTTTGTTTGTTTATTTATTTGTTTGTTTGTTTGTTTGTTTGCGTTGTGTTAATTACAATTTTATTTATATTATACAAATTTGCAATTTTAAACCAATTACTAATAAAATTGAAGTTTTAAAAAATCTTAAAAAAAATTATATATCAAATTAATAAAAAAACCTATAAATTAATATCTTTCAATACATGACTTACATTAACTTAATTGACTGTAAATGTAATCGCGGAGGATTCGGAATCGTTGGAGAAAGGAGCCTGAAGAATATTAGTAGAAGATTTTTTGTATATTTCTTAAAAAGTTTATTTCATAACTAGGGACTGGTTGAATTGCGAAAATAGCTAATGAATTAGGCCATTCTTTCTGCCACAAAAACAATTGTTTTATTTAATGTTGAAGGAGAATGGTGATTAAAAATAAATGCGCATATATTTATAAAACAAATACATATTGTGTGAGCGGGTGAAAACAAATAGCGAATATGTGTGGGCGTTATAAAGGTAATATATAGATCCCATCTTGCGGTTTCTTTACCTACATATAGAATAGTTCTGAATAAGCGTCGTTTACTGTACGAGAGAGGGTACAAAGAAAAAAATAGAATTTAAAAATTCCTAATTTTATTTTTTTCTTTAGTTTAGACCTATATTTAATTAAAATTGCTACACGATGTGATGTTTTATCATGTTGAAGTGCTTTAATATATCAGTGTGTGCTAAATAATATTTGGTTTTTTGAATAAACTCACGACAGTTCGAAATCATTACTAAAAAAGTATTTTAGTGAACAATGATTTCGAATTAGCAAAAATAAAGTTGAAATTTGTGCTTTAAAACTAATTTTAAACCTACCTAGGTTTTTTAAATGTTTTGATTTGTAAAACTATTAAAAACTTTAAAATTAATTTTAAAAAGTCCATTCCAAACTTTTAATTTAAGCATTTTCTGTAATTGAAACATTAAAAAACTGGGAACCAAGCGCGCCAGCAGCGCCATACCTACGAAGCGGCAAAAAACTAAAAATCCTCAAAAAATGCATTTGCTTTTTTTATATTAGGAAGTATTTAAGAAATTTCGAAAGAAAGAAGTCGAGATTTTAAACTAATAAATATTTGAAAAATTTATGACCGTAAAACGTAGGGTATCTGACTTTAATTTCGGCCATGCCTTAATTTCGGCCACCAATTTAGGGTGTTAGAAAATTGGCTTATTTTTAAAAGACAAAAGAAATGGCATAAAAGTAACTGAATGAATGTTGAATAAAGTGTTTTTTCAAAAGTTTTTTATTTGTGTTATTCTGCAATATCAACATTTTCATACAAAAAGTGAATTTTTTGTGATTTTCTGGATTTTTTCTTTGTGTTTAAACTGCATCAAATTTAGAACGAAGCATTATATAACTTTAAAATAACTTCTATTTAAGGCTCAAAATTGTTAATTTTAATGTTGTGATATTTTCTTCAAAATCCTTTGCAATGTGTGTAACTAACTGCGCATTTCAAGATACCGTTAATTTCGGCCACCTTAAAATTCACGTGAAAGAACCTGTTTAACACGATTTCCACCATCATATGTACGGGTAGGGTTTCATAACACATAATTTACTAGGTTGTATTAAATTATGAATAGACCGGAAAAAATTTCTCAAAAATAATAATAGAAACACAAAAAAGTCAGGTTATTTTCATGACGGAGAGATGCAGTCATGTAGTAAATATAGTAAAAATCAATGTCAATGGGGTTTCCCCCACCCAACCTACCACTCACTACGATATAGAGTATCAATGCTTCAAAAATTTGTGAAAGTAAATTAAAACACAGTAAAAATGTCAAGTTATTTTCTTGGCGGAGGAATGCAGTCAGATAGAAAACATCAAGATAGGCAAGGGTTGGTGTGGAATTATGCCACTCCTTAACTTTTTTAACGTCTTGTTTATCCTTAAAGTTTATAATTTTGGGTTATGTAATCGTTTTTTTTTTTGTGTTTTAGGCTTTTGTTTTTGTTTTTTTTAAACCTAAAAGGTGGCCGAAATTAAGGCGGATTTTGTTTTTTGTTATTTTTAGGTTAAAAATATAAAAAAAATAACAGAGTGGAATAAAATTTTTACCAGGCTTTCTATTAACTTGGCTGGCTGTAACAAAAGCCAGTTCAAGTTGAAATATTTTTCCACACCAAAAAAAATTCAACAAAAAACACGGGTTATTAAAACTTGTGTTTTTTAAGGTTTTTGACATAATTATTTAAAGCCTTGGTAATAGTATGAAACTTTGCAAACGGGAAAAATTAAGTTATATGTACAAAGAACAATACCTAAGGATAAATTTTCAACTTTTAAAACTATTTATTGTTCGTTTTAGCAATAACAGCCAGTTTTTTTAGGTGGCCAAAATTAATGGCACGCGCCTTAACTTCGGCCACTATAAAAACAAAGTTAAAACCTCCACTGATTTTTAAGTGTAACATAAATTATTAAATTTTGCTCTGGAATAACAAAAATAGCTGTCGTTTGATTTTTAGACCAAATCCTGGTTCGATTAGAAGTGCCAGAAACAAATTATCCAAAAAAATGAAAAAAGGTGGCTGAAATTAAGTCAGTTACCCTACAAGTCGCTCGCTTTTTTTTAATTTTCCTCCTACAAATGATTGGCGCTAATTTTCATTCTATCCTCCTCGTACACTCAAAAACTCTGATTCAGAACTAGTCTATGGAATTAGATTTGTGCAGAGATATTCTTTTTAACCACTGTATAACAAGCAAAATAGGGTAAGATTTTATAATTCCGTTTGAGTAAACTTTTATATTGCTTCAATTCAGAAAGATTGAATAGGAATCGCGCCGCCGCTTTATTCAGAGCTTTTTTTCTAAACAAATGCAACTGAATCTAATGAGTTTTAAATATGACAGTCAATTTTTGGCTTTTTTAAGTGGGCCAGCGATCCAACGGTTCTTCAAACGCTTTGTCGAAAAGAATTTGTTTTTCGAAAATTTTTACCCATTACTAATTTAGATTTTATTTGGTATGCCTGGATATTAGCTGAGGAACTTAACAAAATTTGAAAAAATTCGCTTCTCCAGTTTTCTCTCTGACCATTTGGTCCCAAGCATTTCGCTTTCATAAAATTTGCCATAAAAATAATACAGAAGTGGTTGTAGTACAAGTAATTTTAGGTGGCACCTGGGATATTGCAATCAGAAGTACACGCCGGTAGGACGAGGGTTTGATCATTTTTACGGACTCTTTCAAGGAGAACAGGACTATTTTGAGCACCAAAGCGGTTGGTTTTAATGTGATTTGGAAAAAAAACGTATTTTAAACGTACAAGAAAACATTGTGCCACTATTTCAGCACTGAATTAAATATTGTGTCTAATTTTTTATTGCCCCGGGCAAGATCCCTCACACTCACTGAGACCCCAGATGCATCTTCCACAATACTGCAAAAATTAAAATTGTGAAGTAAAAAATTAGAATTCAGTAACTCCATTAGAAAATATTTTTATTGTTTTAAGCTGCCTCAAAACAAAAGATCCTGTTCAAACTTTCGGTTTGCTTTAATTCTAGAATAATTTGGTTATAATGGGCTGTCACATTTGGGAGGGCAGTTTCTTTACCTGTCTCTATCGTAGATTTTACTGCCTTCACCTACCACCCACCTGCCTCCATCCTGCATCCATAGTAAATTTAACTGCCTCTGAAATGCCTCTTGCCAGTCACCGGGAAAGGTTTAGCTTTCACATTTAGCCATTCTAACATATATGCTTTAACGTAAAAATCAGCGCCATTTGGTTTCTGCCTTCGAGACGTTTTTACCGCCTCTTACCTGATTTCACACTGCCTTTATCCTGCCTCATACCTGCCTCCTACTTGCTTCTATTATATCGGAGACAGCTTTTAGCCCTGTCCATACGGTTAAACCCAATGTTCTTAGAATCCATTTATAATAAAGCAAAATAACTCGTTTTAGAGTCTCGCGAGGAACATCTTTTTGGAAAGTTTGGCTATGATATGTTTCAAAACACCACAATAGACTGGTCCAATAAAGGAACATATAATACTGTAAGAAGATAAAGGTTCTATCTGAAATCTCATTTTATTTTTAATAACAATTAACTATACTATCCAAAAAATCTACGTACATTTTTTTATCAAAAGCCTTATTACCACCCCAACTACCGTATAGCGTCAAGAATCAAAAACCACAAAGCTTATTTTTTTCTTCGCCTTTTGACAATTCTTTAAAAATACTAACTGTATGCGTGGGACGGAGCAAAGCAAAAAAACCCTTTGGCGATGCATTAATCATAATTAAAAAATGTAAATTAGAAATTCATTCATCATCTTCTTCTGATTATTCTGCTTTTATTTTTTTAAAATATACCCAATTCTTTAAATGGAATTTGTGAGATTAAATCGGGTAAGGATGGGATCCTCATTTGGAAAAAAAAACATTTTTACCTGCCTCCTACCTGCTTCCATCGGAAATTTTGCTTCCTCTTAGCTGCCTCCTACCTGCCTCCACCCTGCTTTCTAGCTGCCTCCGTGGGAGTTTTACCTGCCTCCTATCTGCCTCCTAACCTGTATATGCTTCAACATAAAAGGCAAAGATACCTGCCTTCTACCTGTCTCCAAGGCAGTTTTACCTGCCTCCTCCCTGCCTTCTACCTGCCTCTACCCTGCCTTCAAGGTGCGTGCGTCCAAGGCAGTTTTGCCTGCCTCCAGTCTTCCAGAGGCAGCTTCAGGAGTCGTCCTTACCGGGTTATAAAATTATTAATCAATTAATTAGTGTTTTTCCGTGTTTCTGCACAAATATTTGTTTGTTGTTTTTTTTTCATTCGGTAAAACGTTTTATATTTGCTTTGCCAGTCATTTCAAATTGAATCCTAGTTAAAATTTAAATAAAGATTTAACTGAAGACTAATTTTAAAAAAGCTGATTTTACAGTTAAAAATGTTTTTTAATAGTCATTTTGTAAATCAGCAATATAAGTTTGTTTTTTTTTAAATTTAGTTTATTTTAGATATTGTTTGGTGAAAAGGCTCTTGGATGGCTGAGAGATCATAAGAAAAATCATCAAGAGAAACCATTTTATTTTTATCTTGCTTTTACAGCTCCCCACGCTCCTTGGCAGGTAATTTTAATACAAAAATTTTAAAAATTGTAATAGTCCTGCAGATTATCTAAATATCTAAAAACCGAGCTCTGTTTTGGAACTTCGATGAAAATTCTTGTAAAAACGCTTAATTTGTTTTTTTAGTTTTTGCTTGTTCTTGTTCAACAAGGTTGCGCCAGCAATTTTGATAACGCTAATTTATTTGTACATTGTTCGAAAAATTCTTAAAATTTTTAAATTGAAGTTGTTCCACTTTTTGCATATTCCTATATCCCGATGTGAAAACCAAAAAAACTGTTTCAGCCAATTTTGTGTATTTAGTAGTGATTCTACATTACAGAAGTCAAAATAAGCTTTTGCTACTGTTTATTAAATACTTATAGGGGGCCATATGACTACAAATTAAAACGATAACATTTACTTTTATAACAAAAACATTTTTTCAAAATTATAAATATTCTGAATGAAACTACAACTAGAATTAAATGATTTAATTTGGAATTTTTGAGCACATTGTATGACATGAGTTTAGATAACAATGAGACATTGCTTTTAAAATTTTTCTATTTTAAGCTACTTTATTCCAATATAAACCGTATTAAGCTTTTTTAAAGTTTTTTAACAAAAGAATAGCTTTATTGTTTCATGCTTTTAAAACTTGCGATATGTATTATTTATTAAGTTCTTACAAATCATTTGTGCGTTCTCTTTTGGAGTTTGAAACTTATACATGGAACCCTTCTTTAAAAAAAGACATCGAATGTCTAGAAAAAGTACAAAAAACCTTTACTAGACGTTTATACAAAAGATGCTCATTTCCTCATGTCAGCTATGAAACTCGTTTACTTGAACTAAATTTATCTACACTCGAAAAAAGGCGCACAAAAAATGATCTAATATTCTGCTATATGCTTATAACTCTTGTAGATATTGATGCAACTAAATATTTTTTAATTGATCAAACGACTGAAACACGCTGAAATGGACTGAAATTAATAGGCAAAAAATTTAATACAGACCTGGCAAAATATTTTTTTACAAATCGTATTATAAATATTTGGAACAAACTTTCACCTAATATTGTAAAAGCTCCAACTTTTAGCAGTTTTTTCATTTTCATTATAATAATTTAAACGTGCTCGTAAGATTCAAATGTTAAGCTATAATAAAACTTTAATCCATTAAAAAAATTTTTTTAAAGAGTAATCGAAAAATAAAAAAAAGTGTTGTTCTTTTCTATTTGACTTTTATGTATTTTAAAAATGGTTTTGTATATTTAACGTGTTGACTTGTCTATACATAATTTTTTTCAAACTTTATATAATGTTGTAATTATCAGTGTTATGTGACATAACCTTTGCAACATAAATCTTTTATACTTTTTATACTGTTTATGTTATATTATGATATTAAAAATATCAATTTCCACAAAAATATTAAAATAAAAAAATAGTGTAAATTCTAGACTGTGGTAACGGTTTATGAAAATTATGATTTTATTTTTTAGTTTTGGTCACGCGTTCACAATACAATAAATAAGTGCACTGCTGAAATAAATTTTAGATGATTATATATTGCGAATAAAAACTTATTACAGTATGTACCTCGAAATACAGATCGATAATTTTACTACTGCAGTGCACCAATAAAAATGCGCGGTGATTTTTTGTTCAGCAAGGATTCGAGCTATTTTATATGACATAAGTACATTAGCTGCATCATGCAGTATAATGCCGTTTTCGCCATTATACTGCATGATGGGATTTTCATTACTTTTTTAAAACTCTTGATACATATTGTAGGTACCTCACGAATATTTGAAAGAATGTCAACACATTAAACAGGAAAAAAGACGAATATACTGTGGTAATTTTTCTTATCTTATGTTTCAATTTGATTTTTATTGTACAGTTCTTTTTTTTTGTTTTGCACAGTTTTTCTTGGACAATCGCACAATTTTATTTCGACGATTTCTTAGAAACGACTAAAGTGGTAAATGCAAATTAAAGAAAAAGAAAAGAACTGTACAAGAAAAATCATTGTGTTGTGTCTAAATAAACTCAATCATTAGATTTTTTTTAATTTCCGCTTTTCACAAAACGTAAAAAATCAGGCAATTTTAGCTGTTAAAAACATTGTTAAAATAAAATATTCTAGACTTCAATGTTACACAGGTTTTGCTTAAAATTGTTTGTGCTAAGCTGCTAAATGTCCAATTTAATTTTGTAAGGCAAAATTGTCACTTATGCGTAATTTTCCTATTATTTAAATTTGTTTCTATTTAATTAACTGTCCATTTAAATGCAAACTTATGCATCTACAGAAAATTAATGTTTAGGTGCTTGGGTGCCATTTTGTTTTGTTTTTTATTGTTTTATGGGACTTTTTTGTAATAGCCACATTTTTATTCTTTTAGTTTTTCTTTTTAAGACATGCGTTTGTGGGATCACAGTTTAGTAAATAATCTTTTGCTGGTCTTCGATGTTTTAGCTATGGTTTTTGTTTTGGATCAATATATTGGTGCAGTTATCAGAAGTTTGAAAGATTTGAAATTCTACGAGAATACAGTGATAATTTTTACTCATGATGTAAATTTTAATTTTATTGAAATTTTAAATCAATATTTGATATTTTATTAAAACTATAAAAAATATTCTATTAATAAATGCCTTAAAAACAACAAATAAAAAAAAATTAATCATAATAAATTTTCTGTTATTTTCCTACCCAAATCATTGATTATTTTATTTTGGAATGGCTTTAAAAGCTCAAATATGATACTTTCAAATATATTTCCATATGAATTCAATCTTTTATTATTTTAGATTTTGTCAATAAAATAACTATTAAAAGCTCTAAAATTTGATGGTTTAAATTTTTTAAATTTAATATTATGTGGAATTAATACAGTGAAGTATTAGTACTTGGTTGTGTGTACACAATAATATTTGTGCTGGCAAAAACACTATAGTTTTTGTAATTTGTTCCGTGTATATTTTAGTGTAAAGGCGCAGTATTGTAAGCAAGACATAAATTCATTTGTTTATAAATCTACCTATTAACTAAGGCAATATACGAAGTCCACAAAATTTATTTTGCATCAGAAGTAGTGATATTATGTCATTTGTTACCAGCACCATTTATATTCTTTAACTTTTCAGAACGGAGCTAAAGCTTTCGAACCTGACGGACATTTTGCAAGCACCAACTTTCCACTCAGAGGCAGCAAAGGCTCTTTTTGGGATGGGGCAAACCGAGCCATTACTTTGATTCATTCCCACAAATACATACGAGTACCTGGTCAACGCAACGAGTAATTTTTCTTTTTTTTATTTTACTTTCCACCACCGTATGTTATTTTCTGCTATGCGCATAGTTATCAGATGAACTGGGTATGGCCAGATAGATCACATGACCATGTATTATGACGGTCAACACAGTGGACTACAGTTGACCTCTGGCAGCGTCCATTCTATGTCGCGGACTTTTTGGGCTTAGACACAATCAGACGAACAAAAAGCTAATACAACAACAACAACGATCTATCTTCCAATACGCAGTTTATTTCATATTTTTACGCATGGCAAAAATAACAACTGGGAGCCGAAATTAAGGCATGGCTGATTATAAGTCAGTTACCCTACATAAATTGTATTTATTTTCACTTAAAACTTACTAATCTCGGAAATTCTAAAAAAAATCATAGATCACCTAACATTTCACCTAACAGTACCTATTTTTTTTAGTTTTCCCTTTTAGTTGCTGAAAAGCAAAAATACCAAAAATATTATATAACATAAAAGTTTAAAAAAATAAGGGACTTTATTTATTGCTTAAACGGGCCCTAGTTAAAACACTCATGTGTTTTAATTAGAGTCTTCTTTCTGACAAAGTGATCCCAAGGTCCTAATTAAGGCGCGCCCTAAATAATATCATCAATAATCCTATTTAGAACCTTCAAAACAAAAATTGATTTTCAAAAAAAGGACGTTTCGTTAGTGAGGCTTCAACATCCACGTAGTTTATATTTTCTCCCTTAAAAATCAGACTGGGTTCATAAGCTCCTTCGTGAAGTTTAAGTTTAAAAGTTTGAAACATTTTGAAAAGTGTATTATTAAAAATTTAGTTTGTTTTCACTCGTGGACTGGTACCCAACAATCCTTCGAATCGCTGGACAAAAGAAGCTGCCGGGTTATCAAGGAGACGGGGTAGACCAATGGGACATGATTTCCAACGGGACTCCCGGAGTGCGGGATCATCTTGTTATTAATATTATTCAAAAGAATTCGGCTGCCATCAGGTAGAGATTTAAAAATCCCAAAAAGCGAGTTAGATTCAAGCGAATTGGACCGCAACTTCGAGCCAAAAATGAAGGAATATAAACCGAAAATATGAAATTACTTTAATTCGTTTTAAATACGTCTTTAAAGTTTTAAGATTTCGTTGTTTTTTTTTTCCGCCCCGCTGGGTTTTTTTCGGTTCTGGTGTTCTTTTCTGTTCGCTTTTCCTGGAATTCCTCTCTATAAGAAAAAAAAAGGTAAATTTAACCCAAACTGGACAGTTGTTTTCTACTTTGGATCCAAGTTCCCGTTTTTAAAATCCAAGCTGGCTCCCATAATTTTGTGACGTTCCAAGTTTCTTGCGTTCGGCTAATGACCTTTCACCATGCAATTTATTACCTCTGATTTTTATAATTATATTTATAATCATTCCTTGTCCCTCAAAACATTGCATTTTCTTCTCAGAAAAATTCTTTTAAAAGAGTAAAAAATATGGTCTTTCAAAAAAGGCCAAATGGGGTTGTTATTTCATTTTGTTCATGAACAACGCTCAAAACTTTGGTACAACAGGTATAACAGAAAAAATAATGTATTTTTATCTTCAACTCGATACCTTAATTCTAAGTTTTAACAAAAATAGTTATAAGGTTTAAGTGAGAAAACTTTCAATTTTTGCCCCCATTTTTGTCAAACGTGGAACACAGCAAACATGTCAGCAAACATGACCACTATTTTAGTAAATTATGCACTTTGTGTTTGTTTTGGTGTATTTTCTATCAAAACAAGTAATTTTAGAATATTAAAAAAATTATACTTTAGATACCACTTAGCATAAAGTAACTCTTAGAAAATTATAAGAAATAACTTACGCAATTCAGTATAAAACTACAAGCACGTCTGCCCTCCGCTGACCTGCCTAAAAATTTTAGGAAAATATCTCAAATAATAAAAAATAGCAGGTTTTTTGCCTGAAACATTAATATCTAGATATTGTCCAACTTTCAAAAATACTCAGTTGAAACTTAAAATGAAGGTATCAACATAATTTTTTCAAGTACAAAATGCCTTGAAAATTTCTTTTGACTATTTTTAAGGGGTTATATCACTTGATCCGTTAAAAATATTTTGTGGGAAAAAAGATGCTAGGTTTAACAATACGATTAATTTGTTCAGAAAATCAAAAAAAATTAAATCAAATATCCGGGTCCAGTCTACTAAACAATATTTTGCATTTTGCTGCGAAAGTTTCCACCCGTGTACCAATGATATAATTTTTGCATTGACATAACGATGACATAATAAAAAAAACTCATTTATAGAAAAGGAGACTACAAACTCATTCTGGGAAAACCTACCTTATTCCTGAATTTACCCAATGGACGCATATATGAAATGTGTCCAAATTGCAATTCCATATACAATCCATATGGATTCACAGTTTGGCTAAATGAAACTTATGACACAGACAGTGTGCTCTTGTTCAACGTTGCTGGTAATTCCTATTCATTTCAATTTACAAATTTCTAATGAAATGTTAATCTATACAATAATATACACTATTGTGAATGTTAATGTGAAAATGCAGATATATAGGTAGGTGGGAGCAAAAACTGCTCCGAAGGAAGGGAGGTTTGAAGCAGCAAAATTCTTGATTTATCGAATGACGAAGCAGACAATACCTAACGAAACTTGTTTTAAACATAAAGGATCTGAGTGCTATATGGTTTAATAGAATAGAATAAAATATAAAAGAACAGACTAGCATGGAATAGAATAGGATACTATAAAATCAAATAAAATGACTGGTTGGAAAAAATTAAAGCCAAAATAGACATGGCTGGTTTGTTTGTTCATTATATAACAATAAGACGCCAAATAGTAACCAATAATATCACAGCAACTTAGCCCCATGTATATTGTATTAACTCATTAAAACTCATAAAAGCTACAGGTTGACACTTAATTTGATTAAGCACATAAATAGTGCTATAAACTGCTTCAAATGGTTATTACGTGGCCTTTGTTTTCAGTCCCTAAGCAAATATTCAGTCACGTTTGTTTTAATTTTGGTAGTCATAATAAATGAAAAAAAAGTTAAATAAAAACCATAAAAAACAAACTTATAACCCTAAAATTATTCGAAACTATGTTAAGCAAAAAGAAATTCCAAGCGTTTCGCCCTCATCATTTTTAGGCGGCCGTCTTGGGCAAATGTGAAGCTTTTAGACAAAGCTTCAACCGACAACCAATCAGCGCGCTTGTTTTTAAAGTAAAAGAATGCGCTCGTTCCGCCTTAGGGCAGGTCTTTAATGACATAAAGGTTGGTTCATACTTATGACAAAACGTCCTTTGGACAAAGTCCAAAAGACAATTTTAGAAAAGCCAAAACGTCCTTTGGACAAGTCAAAACGTCTTTTAGACTTTTTCCTTTTTCCTTTTCCTTTTTTCCTTTGTCCTTTGGACATTGTCCAAAATACAAAAGTCCTTTGGACTTTGTCCAAAGGACAAATACAGCGTAAAAACGTCCTTTGGACTTGTCCAAAGGACAAAGTCCAAATGACAAAATCCAAAGGACAGCGTGTTCATACTTTTTCTTCTTTGGACTTTTCCCTTTGGATTTTGTCCTTTGGACTTTGTCCAAAGGACAAATTCTAAGTAGCATTCATACTTCTTCCAAAGGAAAAAGTCCAAAGGACGTTTTGGCTTTTCTAAAATTGTCCTTTGTACTTTGTCCAAAGGACGTTTTGTTATAAGTATGAACCAGCCTTAAGAAACACTCAAAATATTTGCAATGAATAAAGTATTGTATAAAATGATTAACTATTTAGAGGACATGTCCGAAACAATAAACTTAAGTCAGCATTATCCAGAAAAAGTGAAAGAACTTAAACAGCTTTTGAGCTACTACTATCCACAAGAGGTAAAATATTAGTTGTTTTCTTTAAAGTTCTATTATTATTCAATTATTAGACGGAAATGAAGCATTGGAGTCAAATAGCCGATGAACAACAAATATTATTAAGTTATTATTAGTGTACGTATTTTATCTTTTTAATTCAATTTTCCACTTATGTAATTTTTTTGAAATTTTTGTCATTATAATAAAACTGGTTTTTACATAATTTCTGATTAAAGTAATTACAGAAGTACATCAAAATCGAAGGTTCCAATTGATTGGCGCCAAGCAAATTTAATTCCTACCAAAAATCAAAACTTATGCTTCTGTTAAGTTTTTAGCTTGGTTTTAAGAGTAGTGCACATGTTTGATTAAAATATAAGTTTTAGCTGTCACTAAGTGGTCTAAATTATCTAAAAAATTCTATTGTTAATTTACCTCAGCTGCAACAATCCTATATTAAAATAAAGTTTGTCTTTTGTTATTACTTAAATATTTATAATATTATTTACTTTTTTTCGTTTTTTAAACTAAGTTGGATTGCAAATAATAAGGTTTAAAACAAAACTTTTAAACTTGAGGATTTTCATCTAAAAATAGCGCACATATATATTTTATTTTCTGATTTGGTTTTTTTCGACGCGGCTTGGGAGTTACGCAATGTTACAGAAAAATTGATCAAAACCTATCTGCATAAAGACAGCTTCACACCAGCGGTTATTACGTATGAATTTAAGGGCGAAACGTATTTTTCATTAAAAAGTTTTATTTTTGGTTACAATGGATTTTTATTATAATTTTTTAAATATTTAATTTGTTTTTTTGTTTACTAAGAATATTGTTTTAAACAACATTATTGGAATACGGAGCTTGGACTTTTTTTTAACATTTCCTTCTACATTTTTATGGTTGTTTTTATTAGATTAAAAACTATGGTCGGGCGACACTTTTTTTGGTTTCGATTATTTTTGTTAAAAATTTGCATGGTTTTAATAAAAAAACTTTTAAAAAAACTTATAAAAATAAAACATCTTAAATTTTAAACTTTAATGGTGTATTAGGCTCAGTATAAGTTCATTTTATTTTTATTTATTAGAAATATTTTTTTTATTTATTAGAAATAATTATTATTTTCATATTGCACGAAGAATGTTTGTCACTGCAAAATTTAGAATACAAGCTCTTGTCCAAGGAAAAATATAAAAACACTTTTTTTCACATATTTTTCCAATGAAACATAAAGCAAAACTAAACTTTTCCCCTTATTTAATTTTTTCACAAGTTAACTGTTAACATCCGACAATATTTTAATAATTCTTTTGAATTGTTATATTTTTATTTTATAATCAAATTGATCATAAATTTCAATAGATATATTTTTATGATCTCAGTTTCTTCACCTGTAAGGAAAAAGCTTTAGAACTCGGTTTTTTGATATTGCAAAATTTAGAGGACTCCATACTTGTAAGCATTTAAGCATGGTTGTATTTTAACCTATTTTTTATTTATTTTAGCGTTTTTATAGGCTACATTAGAAATTACGGTTCAAAATTTTTATTTGCTTAGTGCATAGGGAATTCGTATTTATTTGGTTAGCTATTTATGTTTTTTCCTCTCCCCTTAAAACTTTTTTGGTTTTTCGTTTTCACTTTCTCACTTCGTTTTTTACATGTCAAAGGGCATTGAAGTAAAAATAAAACTGCATTATGGTTCTTTTTTTTAGAAAAGACTTCTGGCGACATTTAAAACCGTGGAAGCCGGTTATCCCGACAAATTCAACGGGGCATGGGGTATTAATTATTGCGAAGAAGCAAATCCACATCTTCGAGAACACAGAGGCTAAACCTGGAATCCGCCAGTTTCCAGCAGCAAGAAAACATTACAACAAACAAAGTATCAAGAGCTGATCTGCTGTAAACACAAGTACAAAGAAGAATAGTGATACTTTGGTTGCATTGCAATTTTAATGTAGAATAATAATATTATTGTTTTGTTTTAACAGTAATGTTTATTTTATTATTTAAAACAAATATTAAAATACATAAAACACAAAAATATATCTTTGTGTTTTTTTTGTATTTTAGAAGAATTATAGGCAAATCATACCAAGCTGACCTCGATGATTTGCAATATTTAATCGACTGTTTAACAATAAAACCAAAATCACTGACATCGAATATATTTAAAATTATCAAAACAAAAACGGTTTAATATTAAAAATTAAATAGCATTATAGTTTAATAATTATTTATCAATTACTCAATTTGAAAAAAATGCAATTTTTTAAAGGAATAAATTTGCGTCATTTTTAAAAAGGTCGGTATTAAAAAAACTTATGCGTTCTTATTCGTTAAAAAAATACGTCATAACCGCACAGATTTAATTGGTGCGTTCATGTCTGCCATACAAACTTACAAGGTCAGCCAGATATAATTCAACCATAGTTCCTTTAGTACAAAACTAACTAAAATTTTCCGTGTTATACATAAATATTTTAGACCCGGTACACTTTGGACTGGGTCCGTTTTGATCATCGGAAAAGTGAACTGTGTCCGGTTTAATCATTCGAAAAATGACTGGGTCCGTTTTTGTTTTACTCTGTTTTTGGACTATTCACGGCTTCTAATTTCAGATTTTTACATTGAAAATTCGAAATTTACTCATAATTTTGAATTTTCAATGTAAAAATCCGGAATTAAAAACGATAAATTGTTTAAAACATGAAGAAACAAAACCGGACCCAGTCCACGTTTCCGATGATCAAAACGGACCAAGAGCAAAGTGGACCGGGTCCAAAAGTTTTATGAATAGCACGGTTCGTAAATTAAAATTAAACCACCCATTCCAATTCAAATAGTTATATATTTGGAATTTATAACAACACTTTAAATCAAAGATTTTTTATTTATACGACAAAATTAATTGAACTTTTTCTGTTAAATTACAATAGAAGTCTTTCGCTGTTTAGAACATGTCAAATTGCTTAAAAATATCGCATTCATTCAAAAAATGTTTAGTTTTTTATTTGTTGTTTTTTCGGCGGAGCCTGTGTTTGATGATTAAATGTTTTTAATACATCATAATTTTTGGGTTTATTAGTTATTGAAAAAAATATGGTCGCGATTAAAGTTTTTAAAAACTAAAAAATAGTACATACAAAGATTTGCTAAGTCGAAATCATGGAACAAAGCAGGAACGCTCGTCTGATGTACTGAAAGATTCAGAATGGCGGGCGAAGACAATCTACGTTAAAATATAGCGATAATATATTAATTTTTCTGTTATGCTTAGTATTTGGTTATGCTATTTGAACTTATTTTTGGCCTTACGTATCCGGCTTTAATTAAAACAAAAAAAATACATAAATCCTACGTTGTGGCTTAGCTTAGCAGAGCAGAACTATTTCTATGACTTCTTAATTTATAAAGATGTCCATCTTAATCTTTTGTAAAAGATAATATTTTTGTTCTCCACTGACCGATAATGTTTACCAATAGTTCAATGACAAAAAAATTACTAATGAGACCTCATTTAGCTTAACCCTTTGTGATTCTTTCCGCTGCAAATCCACAGAAACTGTGTAAATTTAGGTGCTGCACTGTGTTAAACTTCGCATCCCGAGAATCGTGGACGCGGAGTTTAACTTGAAAAGCACTGGCGCGGAATCCCTTCTGCAATTTTGCAACAATTTTTGAACGAAAAACTCCCAAAGGGTTAATCCGTTTTGTGGTTGAGGAGAAGTTCGGGAACACACACGCACACTAAACTACCTTTATAAACTGTAAAAAAGTATTCTAAGATAACAAAAACAATATTTAACAATGCAATATTAATTTGAAAAAAAAATCAAAAAAACGAAACAAAATAAAGTCAAAAATTATTTTGAACAACTCAATATTTTGTAATTTTGAAAACATAATTATTTCGCAAAGTGTAACGGGCAGACAGGGGTCTAGCCGGTAATATAGAGCCTGTCACTTATTACATAAAAGCACTACTGTACTTCTTTCTCAAGTTTGCACACGTTATATAAAAACATTATACTGTTAAAAACGTTATTATGTTCCATGTTTTACTTTTCATTACACTGCTATTGTTTTTATTTGTTTTTGTTTTTATTTATTGCCAGCAAGCTATACATACAATGAAACAATTTTTTTCAAATTTTTATCATGAGATCCATGCTACGATGACACTCGTCTGTCATAATAACAGCCGTCCGTCACTATAACATTCGTTCTTTAGAATGACACCTGGGGCCGGTTCACTAAACGCATGCTGACTAGTTGCTAATTTAGCACGTTGTTTCAAACTCTTACTTATGTTTTAATTTGGGTGTTTTTTTCTCAGGAAATTTTATAGGACTCTCTTTTAAATAGGATAAATTAATATTTGCACAGTTTTACACATATTTACTTTAAATAAAAGCTAATAAAGCCTTAACCCCTAGTTATGAGCTTTTCTAACCCTTAACTTTTTTTGCCTTTTTGCCTTATTAGCTGGTATTTATAACAAATATGCATAAAAATAATAAAATATCAATTTATGTCATGCAGACAAAAAGTTTAATAACATTTCTCGAGAAAAAACCCAGAAATTAAATCATTACCAAGAGTTTCAAACAACGTGCTAACATAACACAGCACCTAGTCAGCACGCCTTTAGTCTACCGGCCCCTGTCTGTCAGGTTGACACACGGAAATCCTCTATAGTTGCGATTCAGATAATTGTTTTTAATTGTGTTAACTCTGTTTTGCGCACATATTTGCATTAATTATCATTTTTCATGAGACAAAATTAAATCAAAAATTCAAATTTCCTATTTCCATACATTTACTACTTATAGACTGACTTGTAAGTAGGTCGAATTTTATACGATTTCGAACATAGGTCGTCAAAATAACGCGGAATAACATATAGACAGATTAAAAACAACTCAGATATATACATAATTATAAAGAATTAAATTTGATTAAACAAACTAAGTTTCAACAAAAATATTGGTTATTATGTAATATAATTATTGTGATTAATAAGAATATTATGTTGTTATACAAGTTATGTATGTGGAATCCAAGCACTCTAATCCTTGTGGTAAAAATATTAAATATATGACAGAAAGAAACGCTTAATATAAATCAAATCAAAATTACAAAAAATCACTGCATACTTGGTCACATTCTGGGCTTGAAGCTTTAGGTGCGTTTGTCATATAGCCTAGAACTTTTGATTTGCAAAATAAGGTAAAAACTAAACTAAAATACTTTTTTTTGAAAATTAAAGAGTTATATTATTACTGTTAATTTATAACATTTTAGCGCATTTCAACGTGCTTGAAATTGTGTAATAGGGGGAAGTCGTTTCGACCTTGAGCCATCTCAGATGTCATTCTACCTCTTGACTAACGAATATTGTTACAGCAGAGTTATGCGAAACTATATTTCATTCACAAGTTAAATACCTTTTTCATGCAAATAACCCAACAAAATTAAAGTCATTAATTCAATTTATTAATGACTCGTAAATATTTTTACGCCAAAGATATATTAGCGAACATGAGCATTTCAAATCTAATTGTTGTTTTTTAATAAAGGGTCGAAATAAAAGTTATACACTACTGCGTGGAGGTAAAAAACGAGAAGATTGATTGTAGGCGGATGAGCCCGCATAAATTTCTTGGGTATTTTGCTTTGAATTTTGGAATTGGGTATTGGTTTGACCGCCCAATGGCTTCGGAGAGGTTTCCTGTGTGCAGGAAATCGTTTTTTTAATACCGTTGTTGAATTCCCTTTTTTGCCGATTATTTCATTTTAATAATCATATCATTTTTTGGTTTACTTAGTGTAAGGAGTTAAATTTTTAAAACGGCGGCAATTTAATTTAATCTTGATTAACGCGTGAAAAATCTTTATTGCTGTGTTTTGATTACCACGGACATTATTGTAATGCCTTAAGTTGTTCGAGGCGTACTAAATCAAATCGTTAGTAGGTCGATATTGTTTTTTGTGGTTTCACTTTAATGCAATTATTCCGCGTTCAAAAGTTATCATTCGAATTGATTGCCGATTTGGGTCCCATAATTTATATTTCATACGGTAAACTAAGGGGCTGTTTAAAAAAAATAAACTAAATCAGTTTTCTGTTCCAAATAAAGTTCTAATTTTCATATGGTTTCGAAAAAGAACTATTAATTTTGACTCAAATAATACAAAAATTTAACCTCATATTACAAAAATTTTCTTAAAAGTTTTTTCGTACAAACTTTATATAATATGCAGTATGTGCAAAACTATTTAATTTTTTATAAATTGTACAAGAAACCAGTTTATAATTCAGTAATACCATGAACACTTAGCCGTATCTAAATAATTTTAGAAATAAAACGTTGTTGAAATCAAACAAAAATGTCTATTGGATTCAACTTTAAGCCTTAATAGAATAATAAATTTAAAAACGTATAGCTAAACGAAACATTTAAGTACTTTGTTACTTTTTGCACAATAACGTTCCTAATATTTTTATTCTATAAACTTTTCAGTAATATTAAAAGTTTCTGATATTTGAATGATAACTAAAACTTTTTTTATGATTATCACGATACTAAACAACAAGTTTTTTCTTTGTGGGGGGTTGCCGCGGGTTTCTCTATCCCGATTTCCTTTGCCTTCCTTTTTTGTCGTTGTTCTTTACCGTGTCTGTGTTTACAGTCAACAATAAAAACTTTTCTATAATTTTGGTATTTAATTGATGTGAAAAATTAGTGTGTGGAAATAGGCGAATGTTTGCTTTAACGCTTATCAGATCAGACGGTTTTACCTGCATATCTACCGCGAAATTTCCCAAACAACCATAACCTTTTTTGACCGCGCACAAATTTCTTACACTCCCATTATTTTTGTCGATTGTTAAAAATACCAAAAAATGAAACATCTTTTTTATCTCTGAAATAATTAATTAAAATAAAACCTATGGTTTATGCTTTTTTATAAAAAACGGAGAATTGTTTTAAACAGCAAACAATTGCCAAATGAACGGGTTATTTTTGTAAATTAAAAACATTTCACCCGTAAAATTCCTATAGTCGCGTGGTCAAAATGTTTTTACTTGTCGGAACGGTCATTGCGTTACAAGGACAATCTTGACTTTTATGCGCGATCGCCTTTACTATCTATTTCGCTTTTTTCATATCGGAGAAAAAAGACCAATTTTAAAACTTAAGCATTTAAATCCATTTACCTTCTAATTAAATATAAAGACTTTTTATGCATAATTGCTATTTTAAATACAGTTATAATCCATTTTTTTATTTGTAGAAGCAAAAAGACACCTTTTTGTTGGAGTAGAAAATTTCAAAAAACAAACACTTTTTTATTTAAATTAAATGCAATTTTATACACAATTTTATTTAAAAGTTAATCGCAAGTCACACTGCATCTTTTAAAAAAAATGATGCCTTTTTAAAGTGCTTTTTTGTGGTAGGATGGAATAACTTCCACGCAGTATAAATTCCACAAAGCTTTGACTAAGGTATTTATTGTGTTCTAAAGATATTATAGTTTGTATTTAGATTTTGGTATTTTGTTTATATTTGAAGTATTATTAATACAATTATAATACATGTATCTGTTTTTAAAAGTAGAAAGAATCACAATTTTCGTGTATTTTACAAAGATTCTGACTTATTCTGTTGAGTGAGGAGGCTTTAGTGTCTTTATAAAAGTGCCGTTTGTCCCTAATAAAATTTTACAACACAGGTTCCCGTCGCTGTAAATATTTTTAAGGTTATCCACATTGGTTAAAGTACGAGAATTTGAGAGTTCTAAGTCATTTAAAAAGTCAATACAACATAAAATAAATTAACAAAATATTTAGGTTTATAAACGGCAAGCAAATCATTAGAAAACTTTCGAAAATAGAAATGGCGAAATAATAATTGTTTACCATATTTTGAATGATTATAGATTGCGTATAGGGTCAAATTCTTATCCTTTCAGTGCAATGATCAACGGAGGAAGTCAGTATTCTGTTGAGATTTCCGTACTTATTTTTGTTCCAACTAACTTAGCGCAGATCTGCTAGTGTTTTGTTATTGTCGTTTCTGAAGCCGAAAAATTGTTTACACATTGTATGGATTAATCAATAATAATTATATTCAATATTTACAAGTGGAAAAATTGAGAAAATCAAAATTTATTCAAATCATTTTGAAACACAGTCAAGGAATATTTTAATTTACCAAAATTTTGGTAACTTGCTACCCAACTTTTAGTTTAATCATTTAAATTTTCATAAAAACACACTTTGTTAACTTGGACTTTTGAAAATACAAAAAAACATTTTTAAATTTTTTTAAATTGTTTTTTATCAAAAGCAAACATTTTGTTTTGATAAAATTAGATAAACTGGATTTCAAAATGTTTTAAAATTATTTGACAAGAATTAATTGTATTTTTTCCCATAAAATTGATTATTTGCTATAACTTATATGTTTTGTTGTGAATTTCTAACCGTTTTTTACAGCAGAGTTTATTTTTTCAGCAGCTTGCGATTTGCACAAAAATGCTTTTCAACAAGGTTTGTTTCGCTTCTAATAATATATGGTTTATAATATATAGGCCTAAAACAAAACAAAGATCTTTTTAATTAGCATTAAAAAGCAAGACGATATATTTTAAGTTTAAGAAAAAGAGTTTTTTACGGTGAGATTATAGCGCAAGTTTAACCCTTTAATTCTTTTGCATATTACTTTCCTCTTCAATTATTCGTGCGGGAGTTAAGATTTATTGTATACAAAGGAATACCGCGGTTGGGGTAAACGATCTAAACGCTCAACAAAAGTGAACGATTAACAAGGAGTAACAAATTTTACAACCTATCAAAAGTTTGCCCTCAGGTTATTTGATTGCTCTTTCATTCTATTAGATTTAACATATATTTATTGTTCGCTTTCTTTTCTCGATACTGTTTGTACATTCATGTTTGGGGTTTTTGCTTAATTATAAGCAAATAAAAAAATCATTAGTGTACCTTAAAGAAATTTTTAAAGTGGCCAGCTTTTAATTGCATTTGTAAATATTTTTATTAAAATTATTTAGAATGAATAGGCGTTATCATTAAAAACATCAGAAAACTGAAACGATCTAAATTTTGACTATTTAGTTTAGAGTTCCGAATTTTACTTAACCCCTTCCTCTTATGCAATTTAGGGAGCTCCTAAGATCTTACATTTTCATACGGTGGTGTTTCTTTTTCTTACCGTGATCATGCATAAATTCTACCGTGGTTCAAAGTTGCAAGCGGGTCGATTGTTTTATCACCCGTCCAACTCGCGAATTTGAATTTACAGATTTTTATTTTGATCTCCAGGCCGGCCGCGGCCCGCATTTATTTATTTTTTATACTGTTATTTTAAAAACACCGGCCCGTCGGTCTACAACTGCGAGCATTAAAACTTTCGGGCACCCCGGCCCAGCCCGCCAAAAAAATCTAAAAATCAATCGCAACAGGACCCTTCCGGCTTACTATTTCACCGTGGTCAACATACATGGGCAAGTTGGTGCGGAGTGGGGGGGATTAAACCCCGAATCAGGGGGGGTTAAAATCCGAGAAACGCAAAATACCCATATCGTTTGTTTTCTGGAATGCATTTTACCCATATCGTTTTTCGATTTTGAAGGAAAAATAGATAAATTTTTAAGCTTTTTATTGCGTAAAACATTTATTTTAACCTCAAAACTTAAGTTTGGAGACAGTTAGAAATCATTTTAAAGACTTTTTTTTTCTTCATTTTTCCTTAATTGGGGGGTTAACCTTTTCTCCCCACCCCCCATTTCTGAGTGGGTGGCCCCCCACCCACTCAGGGTTAAACCCCCTTCTCAGAATTTGAGGGGTTTAACCCCCTCAAGCCCCCCGTGCCCATGTATGGTGGTCAACCTTGTACGAGGTTTTTGAAACCGTAAGTAAGAAACTGGAATAGTAAAATATTAGTTTTGTTATCTGATTATTTAAAAAAATCGGTTAAGCAAATTCAAATATAGTTACTTTTAGACTTTTGTCGTTTTATTTCGTATTTTTCTTAAACTTATTATAACCATAAACATAAAATATTTCTAAAGATTTATTTTCACAAATCAATTCCTATGTTGCCTTAAACAGGCTTCTCGTTTAATAGAAAAATTAAATTCTTATATTGCCTTGAACGGACTACTAGTTTAAAAGAAAACCGATTAACTTCAAACTGGACAATTGAACTTCTCTCGACCAAGGCTACAATATTTCAAAATTTTAGCCCTGTAGAATCAGTATGAATTTTTTGCGATTTTTTTCATATAAAAAGCGTGTCAGAAACGCGAATTGGAAAAGTTTTTGGCTTAGACTTAGGGATAGGTTTTATTGAATTTACGCTTTCGGCTCTAAATTCCCAATTTCCGAGTTTAGGCTTTTTATTTTCGGCTTCAAGTTTCAGTTTTAAGTGACCTCTGCTATTCTAACGACCTATTTAAATCTTAAAAATGCTTCAAATAGTTTAAAATGTATTTTACGGTTAATAAGTTTTAGATTAACTTAAAAGATAAACCCTCGGAGCTCTATCTTTCGGTTTTAAATAGCCTAATTTCCGTGATATTGGGGTGAAATCGCACTAATGTCATTGGACAACCTTACTATACTTTGATACTATTTTTTGTTTAAAGGTGCCTTTTCCTTAGAAAATATAAACAGTCATATTTTGTGTTAATAATAGTGATGTATAGTTGGTTATTAATGATTTTGTTTATGTGCGTTTTGCTTTTCTAAAAATTAGTTAATTTCTTTTAAAAGTAATCAAAAAACTTTATGTCTTAATGACTGAGAACTTTATCATTTCAATCATTTCTGATTGGTTTTGCTAACTAATGTAATCTTTGCATATAATCTTTGCACGCTGTTCTTTTATATTTTAGTTGTGTATTTTCATTAAAGAATCTAACCAAAATTTGGTAAAATGGTATAAGTAACCAACGATATTCGGTATTTCTGATTGTTAGCAGGGTAACCCTCAAGGTGTAAAAAATCAGTCTAGTCAACAATAATGGAGGAGCGGTTTTTACAGTTGGTACGTTTTGATTTCTTATTTATTAGATTTATGAATTTCCTATGATATCAGACCTATGATATCAAACACAAAGCTGATTAAGAATACTCAATAGTTTTTTTTAATAGATAACAGAAAAAAAGAAGAAAAAATATTGTTCAAACAGTAATTGTACCAAATTTTAACCACAATTTAGAAGCATTGCTTATATAAAGTTAAGGAAATATAAGTATTTTTGACTTTATTAAAAAAATTAACCTTTCATGGCAGCAGAAAACACCCATTTAATTGAGTTTTATTCAATGAGCATGAAGGACAACACAAAATCTGCTCAAACATACATTAAAAAATTAGAAAATTTTAAATTAGACCTGAATAATACTGCCGAATTTATAAAACCTTACTATCATTTAAAAACAAAACAGAAAGAGCTAAAAAAAATATAATTCTTTTTATTCATGTAACCACCAAAATATGCTAAGTTTCTTTAAAATTGCCGAAAAAATTTGCGCTTTTAGCCGAAGTTTGAATTTCACTGTGGTTATTATGATTATTATGACTGCATCAAACCAGAGAACACAGAAGTAAATAATGTATTTCATTTTCGAGATCACTATATTTAAAACAATTTATTTAAATTGCTTTAAATTTTCTTTTAGTATTATTAATGGTGTATTTTAGGGATTATTGTTGGTAACAATTGTTCAAGCTGGGTATGCGGTGTCGAATAATTTTATTAATATGTCCATGCCGATGATACGACCGACATTTGTAGTTAATTTCGACATAGCAACTGTGATTTGTCAGCATTCCTCAGATACCAAAGATTTGCATATGCATCCCATGTCAATATTGTGCAATGGAGTAAAAGAATGCTTTGACAACCCTGCTATGCACGACGAAATATTTCCTTATTGCGGTAAGATAAACGAAACTGTACTTTTTTATAGCCAAAAATCAATTTTTTTAAAAACCAAAAAAATCAACTTGTATTTTAACTTAGAGTATACATTAAACATAGTAACGATGGTCAAAAACCTCCAATTATTAAACGAATATTGTTAAGTGTTAAAGATCTCCACAGAATCTTGACGCCAAATAATGATTTTTAGCCAATGAGCGCTGGGAAAAATCAATTTGATAAACGCGGCGCCCTAATGGCCACGCCTTTTTTTAGCTCCTCCCAGGAAGTAAAACATATAACCCTCATTTGAGGGTCCCAAATATTCTAATGTGGTATATAATTTAATAGCTGCAAATTAACGTTTCATATTGAATTGAAATTAAAATTCAGTATAAAATTTAATAAATATTTTTAGCGGGAAAATGCGATCCAGATTGTGGAAACGAAGGAGCTTGTCTGAGTGACGGGACCAGATCTCAGTGCTACTGCAACTCAGGAATGCATGGACTAGCTTGTAATCTGCATGGTAATATAATTGATTTTATTTTTTAAACCCCTGCAATTACCTCTCGCTGATCTCAATGAATTGCAATATTAAATGTGCTATTAGACAACAAAGCAATTATAAATGTTAAACACAAACACTTTAATATTAAACATTAAAATTTTGTTTTAATATTTATTTTAATAAATTAAACTTATACCTATTAAAGTTCATTGATTTTTGTACATTTTGTGAAAAGGAGGGTTTAAAAAAATTTGTTTTAATTTGTTTTTGCTCAAAAACCACCCTCACCAACCATACAATTATTCGAGGGCAGTCGGTCGTACTTCATTTATAGGCGGAATCATTTAATGTTGTTTTCTTTGAGTGTCTGATAAAAAAAAATATAAATTATTAAATTGATACCGTTATTGTTTTATTTGGATCTTCCTAGTTATGAAATTTTGAAAATCTAAAACGGACAGTTGAGAATTGGTGTACTTTTAGTGAGCCCAAGTTTAAAGTTTTGTATACATGAACACTCCATTATTTTTTACCGCTGCATTACTTATTGTAAAATGTAGTAAGAGAAATTCAGCTTTTTCTTAATAAGTATAGAACATATTTTTGAACAAAACATAGTTGATCATTAGGGAAAAATTAAAATTTAATAGTGTATTGTAATTTAATACTGTATTACGTGTCATTTAAGAGAATTTAAAAAAAAGTTTTGCATATTATTAATTTTAGATTCAAATGAATGTACTGAAAAACCCTGTCATTGGATGGCGAAATGTACAAACACATATGGTTCTTACTATTGTACATGCTTAGATGGATTTTTTGGAGATGGATATAATTGTACAGGTTGGTGCAAACAATAACTAATACCAAAGGTGGATAATCGGGGGGGGGGGTGGGGTTGTTTTTTTTTTTTGTTTGTTTTGGTTTGGGTTGGGGGTCCCGGTGGTAAAGGTATGTCACAGCGGTCTGTAGCAGCGTGCATCATAAAATCCAATTCGGGCCGCATGTCCGGCCAGAAGCCGCATGTCCGGCCAGAAGCCGCATGTCCGGCCAGAAGCCGCATGTCCGGCCACTAACAGTTCGAACAAAGCAGAATTAAATTACTAAACAATTAATTGTCAGAAAAACATATAAAATTACAAAATAATAATTAAAAAATTTTATAAAGAATAATTTTTAAGTAAAAGAGTGTAAACATTTGGAACAAAGTTTGAAATTTCTACAAAATGAGAATTTAACAAGTTAGGATTATCTTTATTAGCTAAAATAAAACACGCCTCTTTAAAACAAAGACTATAAAAACTGTCATCAAAAGCAAGAAACTTAGAAAAGCTAAAACTATGTTTAGTAATCCTAGAATGTAATGAAACGTTATTAAGAATGCGTTTATAAGAATGCGCTTTATACTATAGGAATTTTTACCAAAAAAAGGGAGAATGATGGTGGGAAGAGAGCTTTTTATTGGAGGTGGAGGGGCACAACCTGATTTGAGTCTCGAAATATCAAAGAATTTGGCCACCAGCTCATTAGGATAACCATGTTTATTTACAAAAATATTATATAAAAAATCAAACTCCTCTTTAAGTAAAATTATATTAGTGCAGTACCGCAGCGCGCGTAGTTTTAAAGTGTTAAATGTGCCCGAAGTTAGTGTTGTGATAGTTAGCCAAAAACCAAACTAGGTAGTTAAGTAGGTAGTTAACTACTTTAAAAATTATAAGTAGGTAGTTAAGTAGTTAATTAAAATTACAAGTAGGTAGTAAGTAGGTAGTTAACTACTTGAAATTTTTGAACTAGGTAGTTAAGTAGTAAGTAGTTAAGTAGGTAGTTAAATAGTTAATTTTTTAACTAAATATATATTTATATTAAAGTCTAAGGGTTGGTTCATATTTATGTAAAAACGTCCTTTGGACAAAGTCCAAAGGACAAATACAGCGTATAAACGTATGTAAAAACGTCCTTTGGACTTTGTCCAAAGGACGTTTTTACATAAGTATAAACCAACCTTTAGTGGAACTAATAATTTATATTCTTAATGTAAAATAATACTTTGTAACACCTTTAATAATTAACTGTGTCCATATTTCATTGGTTTTTTGCCAGTTATTTATGTTTAACAATACTTATGAGATGGCTAGACAGATTATATCATATAGTTGAAATTTAGGAAGTTGTTTACAAATAAAAATAATTCATTTATAAGTAAACTTATGTTTTGCTAACGTATTTTGCAAGCTCACATATATTTCAAAAACTTATTCAAAAAAGTTTGGTATTTTTCATCTGTTTTATTGTATAACGGTGCTGATTTGTTAGGGTTCACAAATATATCTAAAGTTTTGGTCGGATTATTTTTGTCATTTCACTTCAGTTTTTCCTGGTTTCTTGCAAAAACTTTCTTTGCTTTATCTTTGTACTTGAATTTTATATAATTTTTAGATGACGTAGCATATATTGAATCAAAAGTACTTAAGATTTACACAAAATACAATTAGATTTATGAGTAAACAGTTAACCAAAAAATAATCCCACACAAGATTCAACACAACACATAACCTTTTTTGATTTTAAAAACCCACTTGAAGTGGATTCCAAAAAAAGATGATATATTAAAATTGTTTGTCTCATTTATATCATCTTCTTGGACAATTTAAGCGGGAGAGTTCAAATTATGTTTAAGTTCAATATCACTTTATTACAAAATTATCATTGCTTTTAAATAGTTTCTTAACTAAAACATTTTTTAAATCGTACATTGGAATCATAATAATTATGATTAATATATATTTAAAAAAACTATTTTTTGTGTTTTTTAATTAAAAACTTAATTAAAAAAGAAAAAAATTGCATTGTACTTTTAACTAAAGTATATAAAAACAAAGAAACAGATTTTTGTTTTATTTGAACTAAAAAAGGCAATTTAAGTTTGCCTTATTATTATTGTAATTCAATTCCGAAGTATATTGATTTGGTATAAATGAAACTTTTAAAATGTAGCGGTTAGAGTGAGTGGGCTTGCGGTAAACTTGCACCTCAATTTCACTTTCAAAGCGCTTAATAAGACTATCTAAAAATGGTAATGTACACGAAGACTCGAATTCATGGGTAAAACAAATTTTAGTAGACTTAAGAAAATCATGAAACTCGCCTAAAAATGCATTTAACAAAAACTCGTGGTCACCTTTGTCCGAGAAATTGGCCAGTAATAACGTAGTATATCTTTTAAAATGTGATGTCTGTGACTGTTTTTACGTAGGTCGTACCCAACGAAACTTTTTGACTCGTTTTACTGAGCATAAGCGTGCTGTAAGTAGTTCAGCCAGTGATTCTTCTTATTCTGGCGTTTCATTACATTCTAGGATTACTAAGCATAGTTTTAGCTTTTCTAAGTTTCTTGCTTTTGATGACAGTTTTTATAGTCTTTGTTTTAAAGAGGCGTGTTTTATTTTAGCTAATAAAAATAATCCTAACTTGTTAAATTCTCATTCTGTAGAAATTTCAAACTTTGTTCCAAATGTTTACACTCTTTTACTTAAAAATTATTCTTTATAAAATTTTTTAATTATTATTTTGTAATTTTACATGTTTTTCTGACAATTAATTGTTTAGTAATTTAATTCTGCTTTGTTCGAACTGTTAGTAGCCCGACATGCGGCCTTTGGCCGGACATGCGGCTTCTGGCCGGACATGCGGCTTCTGGCCGGACATGCGGCTTCTGGCCGGACATGCGGCTTCTGGCCGGACATGCGGCTTCTGGCCGGACATGCGGCTTCTGGCCGGACATGCGGCTTCTGGCCGGACATGCGGCTTCTGGCCGGACATGCGGCTTCTGGCCGGACATGCGGCTTCTGGCCGGACATGCGGCCCAAATTGGATTTTATGATGCACGCTGCTACAGACCGCTGTGACATACCTTTATTAGATTATCCACCTTTGCTAATACTACAGTTATTTGAAACTGCGATTTGTATTAATATTTAAAAAACAAACTTTATTTTTATCTAGATTCTGTGTAATTTTTTTGTATACATTTGGCCACACCTCAAATCAGTTATTGTTTCATCTATTTCAGATATCGATGAATGTTCTAATGGAAAAGCCAACTGTCCAGTGAATTCCAATTGTGTCAACCTTCCTGGTTCTTACTTTTGCAATTGCACAGATGGTTATATGCCAAAGGGACTCCCTGTCAATGAGTGCACTGGTTATTATATTTAAATAATTTTAAAACATAAACAAACAGTATAACAAACTCAAAACCAAGTTAATTTTTAAAGTGAAATTTTAACTGGCAACTATTCAGTTATGTTTACTATATGGTTTCTATTTTATATTCTATATTGTACTGGTTGTTTATATTTTTTATTGCAAATGTACATTGAGAATCAAGCATGAATAACATCAGAGATCTTAGACAAAATAGAGAAAAGCTTATACGTGTTTTTGTGACCAAATACAATTCTCTCTGATAGGCAAACATTTTTTGCATATTTTTTACCTAATATTATATCAGATATTGCATAGAACAAAAAAGACTTTAATATTAAAATAAAAACTTAAAAAAGTAAATAAAGTAAGCTATAGATGCCTCGCAATAATTTTTTTAATAAACATAAAGTACAGGGGATGCTAAGATAAACCATCGTCTCGATTAGGGTTGATAAGGCGGCGGTCCACGTAGTACTTACTATACTTTAGGTTTATACAAAATTTCAAGCTACGGTGTTTAACAGAGTTAAGTCTATAAAATTTAACTGCTTAGTAAACTTTAAAAAAACACGATTTGAATTAAAAAATCATAAAGTTTTGTTTAGATCTTGATGAATGTGAAGAAGATCTGCACGAATGTCAAAGTAATGAAAAGTGTCAAAACACCATTGGTTCCTACAAATGCGTATTAGAATGCTCTGAAGGCTACCAAGAAGTCAATGGAATATGCGTTGGTAAGGGTCGTTTGTTGGGTAAACGCCTAAAATGCACTGCTCCTATATTTATAACAATAAATTAAAAAAACAAGAATAAAGGTATAGAAACAGTTTATTTGATATGCAAATGAAATTTACAAATTTTTGATAGCTATAGCTTAAATAAAACAGATTTGCAATAATTTTTAAATATTGTTTTAATTTGAATCAATTAAACAATTGTATAGAATTTTAAAACGAGAAATTTAAGATAAAATGGTAAAATGGAACACAACTTAAATATTAATTATTGCATAAAGAAAAAACGCTGATTATAAAAACGAAAATTTACATAGTAGGCTTATATTTTTGTAAAAACGCAACTTAATTTTTAAATCGTAAAATAGTGAAAAGGCAAAACTCTCAATGAACCTTAATCTATAATAAAAAAAACACCACCAGATGCCGTCTAAATCAAAAAACCAGCATCATTATAATAGTAATATATTATATTTACACATATTTTTTTACACCTAGTATAAATATATTCAATAGAAAACCAATCTTAATATTAATATGCCCTTCTGTCTGTCTAGTTATGATTTTTTGTGATTACCCTTTGTAGCTGTAGGTATTATTCATTTTCAGGTCTATTTGCGAATTTAATTTAATTCCAATTATCTACTTTGTGTTTTTGTTACTAATACGTTTATTTTCAAACTAACGTCAAAAATATGTAGAACTTAAAGGAGCATATCACTAAAATAAAATTTTATCGGTGCAGTTGTAAAAAACTATTCAATTGAAGAAAAAAACACAAAAAATATGGCGTTTTACTTTTAACTTGATTTAAGAGGTGATTTCTCCTTTAGATACCTTTTACATGATGTATTTTTCAGTTGTTTTTATTTTAACAGTGGGTCTCCAACAAGAAAGATTTTTTCATCAATTTAACCAATTTTTACACTTTTGAGATTGTAGAAAATAGTTTTATAGTTGACTTTGATCTTTATTCATTAATTATTTGTCAGAAGCAGAGTTTTAAGCCGGCCGATTATATAAGGGCCCGGCCGGGCCAAGATTTTTATACGCCTGGGTCGGCGGATCGACTCTGTTTAAAATATGCAAATTTTGTAACAAAGTTTAAGAGTCGATTCAGCCAAGGGAACTTACAGCCGAAAATAAAATTTCTAAAACCTATACCTAAGCCTAGGCGAAGCTTAAAAAGGTCAAAAAAATTTCTGACGGTTTTAAATTCTCTACTTGCGGTTCTAAAGACCCCGTACCTGAAAAAAATAAAAATGCAGGCAGCGGACCAAGCTTTCAGGTCGGCTCCAAAATTCTCGGAGACGGGTCTTTCCAAACAAGCTTTGCTCACTTACATCTCTTTCCGAAAAAAACCAAAGTCAAAATCATAAAAATTAAAAAAATTACTAATTTCTGAGTTAACACAAAATCGCATCTTTGGAAAGCGCATCGAGGTTGCTTTCAAAAAATATATTTTTAGTTATGGCTAAAATAGCATAAAGATAAACAAAATTTACAAAAATTCGAATACGAAATTTTAATTTTAAACTTAAGATTAGAGTCGTGCTACAATATATAAATAATCTATATAATTTTTCTCACTTTTATGAAACATATATTTTACAATTCTTATCGCTTTGTCTACCAAAAGTAATTCTTAGTCAATCAATTTCATCGATCATAATTTACATCTTTAGATAAAAACGAATGTGTTAAAGAAGGTGTTTGTCATGAAAGGGCATTATGTCTTAATAATATTGGATCATATAAATGCTTGTGTGAGGACGGTTTCGATGGCGATGGACATTTTTGTTACCGTAAGACATTTTATTTAAAAACATAAAAATATTTTAAAAAAACCATCCTATTTTTCCTTTCTTTACAGTTTTAGTATTAATGCTTTAGTAAAATACAATAAAATCTACTTCTGATTATTTTATGACCTTGAAACTAAGCCAGTAAAGAAGCATACAGACATACCAGGTAAAACTCAAGTATCAATCCTAATGAAATAAAAGCCCCTTCTCTTTAATTGCCGCGGAATTGGCCACTCAAGCAACTATTTTATTTAAACCAATGGTTTTGTTTTACTATGTTTTTTATGCTCCAAATTAGTTCAATTGATACTTATAATAATTTTACTTCTTTGATTTTTGTTTTATTTTTTTTTTCAAAAAAATAATTTTTTGATTGGTTTTCGAAGATTTTCCCAAGTTCTAGTTGTTTAATTTTCTTTACACTAGACAGTAAAAGCGAGTTTGGACACGGATGTTAAGCACCTAGCACGACTATCGTTTTTTTTAATTCAACACTAAAGGTAAACCCAACGTGGCTGCAACAGTTGTTCGTTGGATTAAAAAATGCCCCTATTAAGCAACCTCTCAAATCATGAGAATCTGATGTCGTTTTATTAAACAAATACTCCGTATTAAATCGAATCTAATTGGCTGATAAAGTGTCGTCAGATTCTCGTGATTTGAGTGGTTACTTAATGGGGGCATTTTTTAAACCAAAAAACAACTGTTGCAGCCACGTTGGGTTTACCTATAGTAAATTATCGCCGTCTTAATGTCTAGCTAAAGTGTTTTTTTCTTGTTATAGAAAGGCATTTAAAATATTATAATAAATATCGTAACGATTTAGGGTCGTTGGAGCCTAGGGAACTTGGAGCTGGAACTTGGAGCCAAAAATAGGGAACTTGGGAGCCGTAAGTGGATAACTTGAAACCTAAAAATGGGAACTTTGAGCCGAAAATAAAAATCGCTAAAACGTTTACCTAAGCCTAAGCAAAGCCTAAATCTAACCCTAAACCAATTTTTTCTTGGAGGCTCTAAGTTCCCATTGCTCGTGGCTCCAAGTTCCCAAAAATTTTCGATGGCTCCAAGTTCCCTGCTTAAGGCTCTAAAGACTCCGTACCATCGTAACTATTTTTTATTAAATATGTATTTTGTCGAGTAGAATTACTCAGGAATGATGGTAAATCATAAAATGCGTTTATTTAAAAGCATATTTTTATATATTTTTAGCGGTAGTTGATTGCAGCACAAATGCAGAAATTTGTCACAAACACGCGTTTTGTGTGCCGTCTCACTCAGCTTGTATTTGTGAAGAAGGCTACTATGGAGACGGAATTGTTTGTGATGGTAATTATTTTGCAAAATTATGAAAATAATCACATATTCCGATTCTTCATAAAACTATTCATGATAATGGAGCGACAAAATTTAATAATATAATAGAATGAAACATAATGAATATGGAATAAGAATGGAGTCAGTTAAACTGTTGAACCATTTCAAAAGCAAAAAAAAACAGTTGAAACAGGTGAAAAATCCTGCTCCCTAAAAAAACTTTTTATTAAAATCAATTAAAATTTGCCGTTTGCTTTCCTGAAAGCCTTTCATATATTTTCTGCAAACTTAAGCAATATTTGTAATTAATGAGTTTTGATTTATTGAGGTTTTTAATGCTGCCGGCTTTTGCATTTAATTTTTAAATAAAAATTCAGTCACAAATCACTATTGTGTTTTAAACACTTGCTACTCCTAGCCCTTTTGATACCTTATTTTAACCTTAATAATATAACCTGATATAACCTTAATGTAAATACACCGTACCTTTAGCGTAATATATTTAATTACATTTTAAGTTTGTGAAAAAATCTGCTAGTTTCAAGAAGAATATTCACCCGGTTTTTTGTTACTGTGTTTAATTGGGCCGGAATTCACAAAGCGGGGGTATACACCGTGTATGTGTATCCGGTGTATACACCGTGTAAACTACGGTATATTTAGGTGTTTACACGGTGTTAACTTGTCCGGATTAACTAACACCGTGTAAACACCCAAATATACCGTAGTTTACACGGTGTATACACCGGATACACATACACGGTGTATACACCGTGTATACCCCGCTTTGTGAATTCCGGCCTTGGTGTTAGAGCAAAACAGTTTTTTTTATATTGTTTTCATTACTATTTTTTTAAAATTTAGCATAAATATTTTGAATTATTTAGACATTAACGAATGTGCCTTACCAAAAAACGAAAATCCTTGTCCAGAAGAAAAACGTTGCTTAAACACGGCTGGAAAGTAATTTTTTTAATTTTAGTATACATTCTTCATTTTACACTAAAATATAATATTTTATAAAGTTTTTTTAAAATATTTCATATAACTAAAATTTATGAATTTTTATTTATATATTTCTTATAATAACTTTTACGTCACTATGGTTAAATTATATCTGGCTGACCTCGTAAATTTGTATGAGAGACATGAGCAGACCAATTAAAATTGTGAGGTTATGACGTTTTTTAATAAATGAATAAAAACGCATACTTTTTTAATCCCCACTCTTTCAAAAAAATACAAAAAAAACATTAAACTTTATCTTTTTAAAAAATTACATTTTTGTTCCAAATTAGAGAATTTAATAAATAATTGTTAAACTATGATACTTGATACTTAATATTTAATATTATTCCGTTTTTTTTTCTAAAAAATTAAAATGGTATTATTGTTAAATAGTTGATTCAATGCTGTAGATTATCGTGATCAGCTATGTTTTATTTGCCTTCAGAAAAAAATTTGTCCCAATCAACAATTAAACTCTTATTTGTTGACTTCTATGTTAGTATAATAAAAAATAACTATAGTTATATCGATAAATAAAATCTAGCTGATCGCAATATTTGCATTATTGAATCGACTATTTAACAATAAAAACATTCAAAATTTTTAACTAAAGCGAATTAATAACAAAAATTAAAAACTGTATTATAATAATTATTTATCCAATTACTTAATTTGGAATCTAAATGGAAATTTTTTAAGAGCTAAAATTGGTTAATTTTTGTATATTTTGTGAAAAGGTGATATTTAAAAAATTCTGCGTTCTTATTTGTTTTTTTAAGCGTCATTACCGCACAATTTTGAATTGGTCCCCTCATGTCTGCATTCTAATTTTCAGCGTCAGCCAGATATAATTCAACCATAGTTATAATAAAAATAACTGTTTTATTTATAAAATTAAAATGTTTAGGTATCTTTGCTGCGACCTAAATGCCGATGACGATGAATGCAGATCTGGTATTTTTTTCGGGTTTATTATTTTCAAACTTATATTATCTAGATTTAACAGCATACAGATAATCATTTCACAGTACAAAAACATCTAAACAAAATATTTTTAGTAATAAAATATCAAAACATAAATGGGTAGATTGGACCCTAAAAATTCTAAATCACAAACCCAATACTCAATTTAGCAGCTACCCGCAGCGCGCTATTTTTTTAATCTAAAAACTTATTGTCGTAATTTTTTTTGATCGTTTAATTCTATAAAATTACAAAAATAAAGAGTGTCTATGTACTCTTGAAGTAAAAACTTATGCTGGGATTAATTTGGTAGACCCTTATATTTTTTGCAAACCGGTAAACAATGTGAATTCTAAATTATGTATCTCTAGAATTCTACATTAAATAAATGAGATATACCATTAGTACAACTGCACTATTTCTTGTTTAGAAAAAATTTAATATTTTAAAAATTAATAAATATATTGTGACTCATGTTATGTGTTGGAAAAATCCAAATATTGTAACTCCATAAGATGGCATTTGCATATAATTTGAAAAATTAGTCCCGGATATGGTGACAATACATAGTATGAAATGAAATGAAATAATTTTATTATATAGGAACTAAATGTATATACATTGATCACTTAAATACAATAATAAAGTATAAATACATCATATGTCAGTAAACAAAAACGAAAAAAAGTAACTTTAGCAAAAAAGAAGATAAAGATATAAAACTCCAGGCTCACAGGTTACTAAACTTTACAAAATACAGAAAAATCTAAACCTTTGAGTTTTTTTACAAAAAATATTATATGTTTTTGAAGTAACCATCTCATTGGTGAGTGAGTTCCAAACTGGGCAAACACGAATGCTGAAAAAATATTTTCTACAATCAATTCTAGGATTTTCATTTGTGATAAGTTTAGGACAGTTACCTCGAGTTGTACTATTTTTTGCTAAACAAAAAAATCATTGTAATCAATGTCTGTTAGTCCATTTAATAGTTTAAAACACATTTTTAAATCAAAAATTATACGGCAATGCTCTAGACTTTGCAGGTTAAGATATTTTAGCCTTTCAAAATAAGAAACCATTGGTAATTTCAGTTTTTAAAAAATTTTGCGTGTAAGTAGTTTTTGCACCTTTTCAATGCAATTTATATCCTTAGATAAATAAGGGGACCAGACAATAGTTTCATACTCGATAATTGGCCTTAAAAAACAGTGTAAGCTTTGAGAAGCATACCTAAATTTCTAGAGCAAAATACGCGGAATATTTAACCAATTTAAAAACTCAAAGCCAATACCATAACCTTTAAGTTTAATAAGTAACTTGTTAAGAGACACTTTATCAAAGGCTTTTTGAAAATCAATATAAATTGCGTCAACAAGTTTTTTGTCGCGCAAAACAGCAGTCCAGTCATTTAAAGTATAGTGATTTATGTTTTTCTTACTTTAATCCTACCACGAGAACTAAAAAATAACAATTTGGAGTTAAAATTTTCAGCTTTTGGCGAAACTTGCGGAGATCGCTGCGGCCTCAGTGCCATTTGTCTCAACGGTGTTTGTGCCTGCAAAGTTGGCTACCACGGAGACCCGCTTAGTCGCTGTGAAGGTAGATTCTATTGATTTTATTGGACAGTTTTATCGACTATATTATACAATTTAATACACCGTATGTCAAACAATGACAATCTATATTGATAAAAACAAAAAAAACTATTAAACTCATAATTTTCTTATTTTTTTTGTTACCTATTTGTTATAGGTATACGATTTCATTCTGTTCTTAATATATTTTAGACATAAATGAATGCGAAGAAAACGCGGATCTTTGTAAATCCGACGAATGGTGCCAAAACACGCTGGGTAGTTACAAATGCTGCAACGACATCAATTCGGATGGTACAGTGAATACGGACTGCATCGGTCTGGAGATTTTTCCTGGGGTCGGTTTAAAATTGACTTCATTAAAAGCTAAGGAAACCACTCAGCAACCGAATCTGCCGGTAATTTATTCTATTGCATTATATTCACTAATTTAAAGAGGGGAAAAATATCTTAACTTTAGTTTATTACATAAATTTTAACAATATATTTTCCTAATTTAAAATGAGAGCATTGGGCATTGGGCATTAGTTCTTCCCCTCAGTTTTATTAGGTTTTCATAACAAAAAAATCACTGAAATGACAACCACTCTGTACATATAGTAATGTTTGTGTAAGTAGATACATCTAAAAATTAAAGTGTTAAGATTAGCCTTTAACGAAAGCAACTAGAAAAAACTAAAAGGACGTAATGATAAAACCAACCACATTGGAAAACCAACAAGCTAAACTAGCAAGTATGAAATACCTTACCAATAAACATAAACACAAAAACTTACCTACCAAATAAATTATTAAAAAATAATAAAAAAAACTTTTATTCTGCATGCTACTATGCATTATTATTATATACATAATTTTTGGGTGTTATGTAACCATTTATGAATTATTTGTGGTTGCCACATCTTTTATGCTGGTACATAGAAAGGGAAGACAGATCACTGTAAACTGTGTCATATAAGTAAACTTAATTTTAAAAAAATAACATTTAATTTTAATACTTAATATTTTTTTAGTATTACGTTAAGTTTAGTAATTGAGATTATTCTTGATTGTGAACTCGAGTTGGCACTCATAAGACGTGTGTATGTATTTTATTAATATTAAACTTTTAAAATATTATTTAAATCTTAAAAAAATGCGCAATACAACATAAAATGTTGTGGCCTTCAATACAATATTCGATTTTTAGTCATTATTTATCAGGAGCAGGTAAAATTATATTTATCCTGATCGCTGCCATCATCAAAAATGATCCCAGAAACACAACGCTTTGCCCTTAGACATACATGGGCAAGTTGGTCCGGAGTGGGGGGTTAAACCCCAAATTAGGGGGGTTAAAATCCGAAAAACGCAAAATACCCATATCGTTTTTTTTTCTGGAGTGCATTTTACCCATATCGTTTTTCGATTTTGAAGGAAAAATAGGTAAAAAACGCTAATTTTAGGTCAAAAAACCCTTTTTAGTGCATTTTTGAGCTTTTTATTGCTTAAAACATTCATTTTGACCTCAAAACTTAAGTTTGGAGGCAATTAGAAGTCATTATAAAGACATTTTTTTCTTCATTTTTCCAAAATTGGGGGGGTTAACCTTTTCTCCCCCCCCCCACTTCTGAGTGGGGGGGTTAAACCCCCCTTTTCAGAATTTGGGAGGTTAACTCCCCCAACCCCCTCCCCGTGCTTATGTATGCCCTTGGATATCACTAAAAACTCTTAAAAGCAGTTCTTAACTAACTTCAACATTAATTTTTAGTAAAATTTGTTGATTTTAGAAATCTAAAAAACGAAAATTCGATCCGTACTAAGAACTCGCTTTATGAAAACCACACAAGTCTAAAAACGTAACAAATTTAGGGTTCAGAAATACGTAACAAAGTATCTTCAAATGAAAACATGGAAGAAAATGGCAGTGGGGATTTGCCGATCATTAAAGAAACAAGAGGACTTGAAAAATCTGTAGTAATTTCTTACACTTTTTAAGTTAAAACTAATATACCCACTTTGAATGCAAAACTTCACTTAACCTTTTCTTTTTATTTATCCGGAAAAAATTTCTAAACAAAAAGAAATTCTTGTCATAGCTGCTTTATGCTGCACTTTTAGTTTTTGCTGCTCTTTTCCGGGTTTTTAGTTCCTCCCCAACGCTGAGATGCAAGATGCGCTTTAAACTCCATGTCTGAGAGGAATGATAAAAATCGAAAAGGGTTACTTTTATCAAACTACATTTTACTTTTAACTTAAACCGTATGTTTTGTAATTTAAAAACAAAAACACAACATTGTAATTGGCAATTTTTTTGCTTAGTTTTTTTTTCAATTTAAAAAAAACCGCAAATATTTAAATTTTACCTGATTTAACGCTATTTTAACAGTATTTTACTTTTTTGATATTATTTTGTATTATACTTTTTTAATATTTACAACACGTCAGGATTTTAAGTACCCTCAAAATGTCATATAGTATTAGTGATCACGTCATATATATATGTTTTGCTCTATGCCAAAGGTTGTGGAAGGGGCAGCGGCAAAATGGGCTTCAAAATGAAGGTGCAAATATGGCTAAAAAAATGCGCGCGCGGGCAATTTATCAGAAAGGCGCCGCCGCATTAGAAAAATGCGGGCGTCCATTTTTGCGCGCGGCATCCCTTTAAACACGCGGGATTACTTCCTTTTTGAACAATGGATTTGACCACAGTGAAATGCATGATTATTTTTATTGATTATTTAATAAACAATCTTCTTTTTATAAATGGTAGATTATGGGTGCATCTAAATTATAAAAAAACTTAGGAGAAGGAAATTAAACGTGGGGAAGAAAGAAAGAAAGAAACCTCAGAAGAGGAGAAAGAATCTGTTCAGACTTCCACAGCAGGTAATGACACAACTCAAAGTTATGAAAAAAATCCTTCTTAATCCATATTTTTGTGAAAATAACACGGTTTAATGTAAACCTCTAAATATAAACCTCTAGATATTCAAGTCATGCAATATACTTTTTAAACGTTTGTCACCAAATGATTTTTGTCATATAATTTTTATTAAGATACAAAAAGTGAATGCAATGCAGACAATATCTACTTTCTATACCACTACTTCTGTAAAGTTTCAAAAAGAGTACCTTAGAATCAGGCGTTATGCACTTTGTATTGGCGGGAATTATTAAGAAAGAGCCCATGGACTAATACGATTCTGGCATATGCGATTTTTACCTACATCATTTTTTAATAATTGTCAGATGCATTGCATCAGAGTGCATAATTGTACTTACGATTGGCATCCATACATTTTTTTATTTAGTTATATCGGAAACCACTACTGTTTCTATGGATTCTACTACAGAAGGAAGCATGCAAACCACTCAACCAAATACTGAAATTGTCAGTGTTGCTACAACAAGTGCAGTCGTTGATATAACAACTTTAGTCAGTAAAACAGGTACAACTATTCTTGAATAAGTTATTTTTACTGTAGTTGAAATAAAAAAATATATAAAACCCGGCCAAGGTACAAAAACATCTATTGTCAAATGTACACTCAAAAGGTAACACCGTAAACAAAAATTGATATTTTACAGATTCACGGAAACTTTTAAAATGTCATTTTAAGTAGAAGCAATATGGAGTATATTATTATCCACCCTGAGTTTCTTAAATTTTGAATTGAACTGTTACTTAAAGACTACAAATCTTTAGAGAGTTCTTTCTGTTATTTCCAAAATTTACTTAGGCACTACCGAATCCGACGCATTATCCACAACATCTCAATCTATCATAGATGGACCTCATCCAACCACAACGTCCAGTTCTTTTGAAATAATAGAAACGACACCAGAGTCTGAAATTACAACATCTGATTTAAATGCGGAAATTACAACACAATCTGAAGTAATTGGATCTGCCACCACCACAACAGGATCGGAATTCATTGGATCTGCGGAAACCACAATTCCTTCCATAGGGACTACAAGCGAGCAACGGATGAAACAGTGCAAAATGGACGAAGACTGCCAGCGTCCGGATGCCATCTGCGAAAGGAGAACTGGCGTTTGTCGCTGCAGATCTGGCTTTTATGGAACGCCACCATCGCGTGCATGCGAAGGTAAGGTCCTTCAGACATGATCCATTTGTTTTAAGTGCTGTACAATCTTTTATACCTTAAACACAAAAAGCAACGCAGTTTAATAGCCTCTGTGCCAAAACTCATTTTTGTAACAATATTAAAACGTTTACAGTTGCTTTTTTATTCTTTTTCGATTAAAATAATTTTTATGGTAAGAATTAGTAACAAATATGGTACATTTTTATTGGCATTTTTATCGACGTCGACAAATCAAACTATCATATTTACTTTTAAAATGCTGGCATGAAGAAACAATTAAGCTGGAAAATTGCAATTCCAAGGTTGAAACATCATTAAACATTGGTTTAATATTTCAAAACTATAATTATATATCAGTTATATTTAAGTTACTACTGCAAATATCGATTAGCTCATATATTAAAGGGTGTGCAAAGATGAATAAATCTATTCCCGACTAGATCCCAATACTTTTAATATTCATTTTTGCCAAAAACAGTACAAAAAAATTTTACCAAACGTGATAATTGCAGCTTCATATATAAGCTTGATTAAATTTCTCTAAGAAAAAATATGTAAATAAGCTTTTATACTGATTTAGGCTTAATTTAATTTTATTTTGTTCATTAAAAGGTTTTTATAAAAAAACTGTTTAAAAAATTAAAGCGTTACCCTTTGTATAGCAATAAAACAATATGTTATTATCGACTTTTATCTTTTTTATAGTGGGAAATCAAAAATTAAAAAAATATCCTAAAAAAGTTTAAAAATCTAAAATAGGATTTGCAAAATTTACTTATTAAACGCTCTAAAAAGAGAACTGTCTTCAATTATGTTTTTAAATATTTTTTTGTTTTTTTTTGTTTTATTTTTGAAAACGAAGTTTTAAGAACTAATGTCACTTGATACAACTACACCAACACTTAATTTTCAGATGTAGATGAATGTTTACTTGGCTTGCATAATTGCGATGACACCACACTTTGTCATAATCACAGAGGAGGTTATGTCTGTCTTTGTCCAAGTGGTTATCGCAAGCTTGACGAAAAATGCTACGGTAAGCAGTCTGGTTTTTGTTACAGAAATTTTATATTCTTTGATGGAAATTTATCTTATTTATAGTGAAGAAAAGAAAAGAAAACCCAAAAAATAGTAAAAAAAGTCTCTGTGAATGTTGGACCTAGACGCAGTAAATGCATATTATTAATATGAATTATAAAAAGTTTCAATCTCTCAAAAAAAATTTCACTTCAAATATCTAAAAAGAAATATTTGTTTAGATTGAGCGGTTCTTAAAACGGCTCAGACTAAAAAACTACGTCTTTTTTTCATTTTCTATTTTGCGTTTCGTTTTTATATAATTTTTGAACGCAGCTGCACAACCTAAGCTTAACTTTTTTGGTTCTTTCTCAGATATCTTACTGGTTTTTGAAACCAATATTTCATACTATTGTTATAGTCGAAAAAGTAATCAATGCTAAATAAATCACTATTTACTGGTTTCTCTTCAAACCAATATCAACTTTACTACAGTTATGAAATCTATTATTAAGTTTACTACATTTCCTTAAGACCAGAAAATACTGAATGGCATATCCGTAATTAGTTATAATATTTAAGTAAGTTGCTAATAAGCACCTACAAAACGCAAATTTTTCCGGCGGCCTGCGGCCGCCGGATATTATCTTCAGATCTGTAAGTAGGTAAGTAAGTAAGTAACTATCCAACTACCTAACGCTTTTGAACTTTGTTTTGATTTTGAATAACTTGGCCGAATCATCTCTATATAAGTTAAAATTTGGAACATATATACAACTGACAACGGAGAATCAATTGATAGTCACGAATTTGTGATTTGACAATTTGCGCCGTCAATCATGATGTATGCAAATTTTATTTAAAACAATTATAACTCGGCCGAATAAAATTTATATGACTTGAAATTCGAAACATAGATACAACTGACAACTAAAATTCGATTGATAATCACGATTATGTGATCTGACAAATTGTGCGGTCGATCATGACGTATATGCAAATTTTATTTTAAAAAAATTATAACTCGACCAAATAAAATTTATATGACTTGAAATTCGAAACATAGATACAACTGACAACGGAGAATTGATTAATAATCACGATTTTTTGATCTGACAAATTGTGCGGTCGATCATGTTGTATATGCAAATTTTATTTAAAACAATTATAACTCGGCCGAATCAACTCTATATAAGTTGAAATTTGGAACATATACAGCTGACAACGGAGAATCGATTGATGATCACGATTTTGTGATTTGACAAATTGTGCGGTCGATCATGACGTATGCAAATTTTATTTGTTGTTGTAAAAATGCTCGGGATTATTACAGATTGCTTGGGATGACTCGGTTGTCAAAATGCTCAGGATGACAGATTGCTCGGCATGACTTAGTTGTCAAAATGCTCAGGATGACAGATTGATTGGGATGACTCAGTTGTCAAAATGCTCGGGATGACAGATTTCTTGGGATGCTTGGGATGACTCAGTTGTCAAAATTCTCGGGATGACAGATTGCTCGGGATGACTTGGTTGTCAAAATGCTCAGGAAGACAGATTGCTCAGGATGACTCAGTTGTCAAAATGCTCAGGATGACAGATTGATTGGGATGACTCAGGTTGTCAAAATGCTCGGGATGACAGATTGCTCAGGATGACTCGGTTGTCAAAATGCTTGGGATGACAGATTGCTTGGGAAGACTTGGTTGTCAAAATGCTTGGGATGACAGATTGCTCGGAATGACATGGTTGTCAAAATGCTTGGGATGACAGATTACTCAAGATGACTCAGTTGTCAAAATGCTCAGGATGAAAGATTGCTTGGGATGACTCGGTTGTCAAAATGCTTGGGATGACAGATTGCTTGGGATGACTTGGTTGTCAAAATGTTTAAAACTTGAAATTTAAAACATAGATACAACTGACAGTGGAGAATCAATTGATAATCACAATTTTGTGATTTGACAAATTGTGGGGTCGATCATGACATATATGCAAATTTTATTTAAAACAATTATAACTTGGCCAAATAAAATCTATATAATTTGAAATTGGGAACATAAGTACAACTGACAACGAAGAATCGATTGATTATCACGATTTTGTGATCTGACAAATTGTGCGGGCTATCATGATGTATATGCAAATTTTATTTAAAACAATTATAACTTGACAAAATAAAATCTATATGACTTGAAATTCAGAACATAGGTCGATTTTGTGATTTGACAAATTGTGCGGTTGATCATGACGTATATGCAAATTTTATTTAAAACATTTATAACTCGGCTGAAGAAAATTTATATGACTTGAAATTCAGAACATAAATAGATAGAACTTGTAACGAAGAATCAATTGGTAGTGATGTTTTTTGATTTAACATTTGTGCGGTAAAGGTAAATGGGATTTACAGTTAGCAAGCTTATACCGTGAAGCACAGGCAATAACACGGGTCTTAAGTTTGCTGGTCTTTTAACGAACATATATATAACTGACAGCAGAGAATGGATTGATAATCACGATTTTGTAATTTGACAAATTGTGCAGTGGATCAAGACATAAATGCAAATTCAAAGTTAATCTTCACGGCCGCCGGTTACAAGACAAGACTTGAACTAGTTCATTGTTGTTCCCATTTTTAATTGAAATCGGTTGAAAAAACAAAAAAATGATCATTTGTTTTGTTTGTAAAACTACTTTGAATCGAAATAGTTTAAAAATATTATTGCTCTCACAAAATCAACCAAAAAAAAACACAATAATATAATTTAATGTGCGATTTTTTTTTAAAAATATTGATGAAAACCAACTTTTGTTTGGCATATGGAAAAATTTTACATTTTACAAACAGAAAAAAATGGCTAAGAAGAACGAACCTCCGGAAAAATTTTGATTTAAGATCGGTGTAAATGAAACAATAATTATTATTTTTCTCCAAATAAAGAAAAAAAAATCTTTTTCGAAAAATTTTTAATTAAAGGAAAACAAAAGCGCAAATTATAATTATTGCAAATTATTTTAATGCAAGAAGTTTAAAAAACTCGTTATCGGAATTTGAATGCTTGATTTCGGGTCAGGATTTTGTTTATGGTAATTGTGATATTTTCATGGTGACAGAGACATGGTTTAATGAAACTATAACAGATAAAATGGTTGATAAGTGGGAAAATTATAACATTTTTCGAGTTGATCGAAATAACTCAGAAGGCGGAGGCGTGTGTATTCTTTCAAAAAACAGTTTAAATGGAATTCAAGTAAATATTGATACTGAGAAATATAAAAATATGGAAGTCGTAGCAGTTGATTTTTCCTTTTTTAAGTCAAAAGTGAGATTTGTTTGTGTGTATCGTAGGCCACTATCTTCAAGATTAGACGATCAAAATTATTTCGAACTTTTAAGAGACTTGACGGATAATTTTCACGGTTCTTTAATTTTAGGTGGGGACTTTAATTTCCCCAGCATAGATTGGTCAATTCCGAAGGTAAAATCCAATAATCAAAATGAACTTGAATGGTTTTTATTTTTTCAGGAGCTTGGTTTAAAGCAGTTTGTACGAAATCCGACTAGAAAACATAATTATCTTGACTTGATTTTTTCAAATGACTCAGAAATATTTAATTCTATTGAAGTTTTACCTGGTTTTTCATCATCAGATCACGACGCAATTAAGTTTGATCTAAATTCTCATATTTTTAAACAAAGTACAAAATGTCACGATAATGAAAAATGGGTACCAGACTTCTTAAAAGGTGACTATGAAATGTTATCACTTTACTTAAGAGCGGTTGATTGGGATCATTTATTCTCTGCTTGTACAACAATTGAAGAAATGTGGAGTTGCTTTAAGTCCGTACTAACTGAAGGCATAGTTAATCACATACCACTTAAAAAAATTTCAGCTAAATCAAAAAAACACCCATACCCCGAACTTATTAAAAAACTACAAAGAAAGAAAAAACGTTTATGGCGAAAATACAAAAATAACTGCAATAATTTAGAATATAAAAGAGTGTGCGCTGAGTATAAAAAATCTGTCAAAGACTATCATATTATTTTAGAAAAAAAAATTTTAGATTCAGGCAACATAAATAATTTTTACAAATTTGTAAATAGTAAAATTAAAATAAAAGAAAATATTCCACCTTTAAAAAAAGAAAATAATACATTTGCGACTAGCAATAAAGAAAAAGCAGAACTTTTTGCACAATACTTTAGCTCGGTTTTTACCACAGATGATGGGAAACTTCCAGAATTTAATCCTAACTTTAATCAAAACTTGGAACATATGTTTTTTACTGAAAAAAATGTTTTTAAGGCCATAAAAAAATTGCCTAACAAGCTGTCAAAATCTCCAGACTGCTTTCCAGCTTTATTTCTTAAACGCTTGGGAGTAGGACTTGTGGAACCATTAACTAAATTATTTCAAAAATCATTTGATACCGGATCATTACCTCGTGACTGGAAAACCGCATTGATAATTCCATTATTCAAAAAAGGTTTTAAAAATGATAAAAAAAATTATCGACCAATTTCATTAACGTCTTTTGTTTGTAAAATGATGGAACGATTGGTTAGAGATGTGCTTTTGACCTTTTTTGCTAATATTTTGTCAAGGTGCCAACACGGCTTTAAGGCTAAAAGCTCAACTATAACACAGCTGCTAGAAACCTTAAACAAGTGGACAACAGTTATTAACAATAAAAAAGTAATTGACGTGGTTTATCTGGATTTCGCGAAGGCTTTTGATACAGTATCACATGAAAAGCTTTTATACAAATTGGAAAAACTAGGCATCACAGGAAGATTTCTTTATTGGATAAGGGCGTTTTTAACTGGAAGAGACTTAAAAGTCATAATCAACAACACTGAATCTAAATCTTACCCTGTAAGTAGCTCAGTTCCTCAAGGCTCGGTTTTAGGTCCGTTTTTGTTCCTTGTTTATATTAATGATTTAACTGACTGTGTAAAATATTCAGAAATTAAGCTTTTTGCAGACGACGCTAAGGTTTTTTCCAGTTTTTCTCCGATTGATAATGGAGATAAATCATTGGAGTTACAGGAAGATTTGGATAGGATTTCAGACTGGTCAAAGCAGTGGCAGTTGCAATTAGCTGATCACAAATGCGAAGTTCTTTATATTGGTTTAAAAAACAGAGACGTTAAATTTAATTACTCTATTGATAATAAAATTCTCTCAAAAACCAATTTAATAAAAGATCTTGGATTGAATATTTCAGATAACTTAAAATTTTCAGAACATTGCCAAATCATTACCAAGAAAGCTCAACGAACACTAGCTTTAATTTTCAGAACCTTTCATTCTAATTCATTGTCAAATTTTTTGCGCGCTTACACTACATATGTTAGGCCCCAGCTTGAGTACGCAAGTGTAGTATGGAACCCATATCTCCAAAAAGATATTGATATACTAGAACGCGTTCAGAGAAATTTTACAAGAAGATTGTTTAGACGATGTCACATGCCAGATACAAATTACGACAATAGACTAAAAATTTTGAATTTGTCTAAACTTAAAGAACGAAGAGACAAGTTTGATCTTTGTGAATGCTACAAAATTATTCATGGAAAAACAAACGTAAATGCTACAAACTTTTTTACTATGAATTATTTTCCAACAAGAGGTCATTCTTACAAAGTCAAAATTCAAAAAAGTAGAGTTAATGCAAGAAAATTTTTCTTTTGTAATAGGGTTGCATCTAAATGGAATAATTTATCGGAAAAACAAGTTTCAGCTGCTTCATTATTTGCCTTTAAAAAAAGTTTGATTGATGGCTCAAATTACTGCTTAGCAAACTAAGCCTTTGAGTCATTTTTCTGGTGAACCATATTTTTGTCGTCCATATTTGCGGCCGCAATCGGCTCGCATAGTAATTTGATTATATTATACTAAATGATTATTTTATTTTAAGTGATACTATTGATGTTGTATGTTGTGTTTACTAGAATAAACAATTTGAAATTGAAAATTGAAAAAATATATCTTTAAAACTGAACTGGAAGCATCGAAAAGCGTGTGCACAGGCTTTAACTGCCTGGTTCGAATTATTTTAAAAGCTTCTGCTGGGGAGTTTGAGTTTTTGCAACAGGCGTGGTTTTGGATGGAATTTTTATGACAAACAGAAGTAAAAATTTGGTTTTTATTTTATTATTTTCTTTTATTTCCTTCTACAGTGTATTTAAATAAATGTTTTTAAGCATCTTGTCCTGCTGTTTCTTTAAGCGCCCTTTAAACGAGAGCTTATTCTACAAAAGCTTAATTTACTGTATACTCACATTATGTATTGTAAACAGTATTAATATTTATTGTTTGTAAATTTTCGTTTTTCATATTTCTGTTATGTACTGGAGGTAAAAGGACCATAACTATAACGCTAGCAACTAATTCAAAAAAGAATAAGCTAAGTTATTAAATTACTGTTCTTTGGTCTTAATTCCGTGAAAAATAAATATTCTGTGAATGGTTTCCCAGTTTGTGTCGTTTACTGAAATCTAGTATATATGTTACTGGTTTAGCGGTAAGTTTTCTAATGGTTGAAAATTTTGGATGGTTTTACTACATTTCTATTATTTGTCTATTTCCAAAACCAGTAAAATGACTGAGAGAGTTAGTAAAATTAAAATATACTATATAAATAAATACAAAATGAATAAAATAAACATATAAAATATAAATAAAAATAAAATTAAAAAAATACATTTACTGTTCAGACACATACATATTTATTTATTTTCCTAATTGGAACACTTCAATGCTTTAACTAAAAGATGTTTGTTTCTGCCTTACACTTTACAAAATTTAGATATCGATGAATGCTTGGAAAATAATCCATGTCATCAAGATGCAATGTGTACTAACAGGCCTGGATCATTTGTATGTAGCTGCAAAACTAACTATGTTGGAGATGGGTATTATATTTTTTTAAAAGATCAATAGTAAAAAATAATATCTAAAAAATAAGATGCTAAAATACAATCAATAATGAAAACATTGAATGTGACACTTTCGTTCTTTGCTAACAATATTATTGTGGGCTTATATCATAGAAAACGCAAAGTCCACTAATGGCAATAAATATTTTTCAGATTTTAATTCAAAATATTCATACACATGTATGTTGAGAGCTTTTCTTGTCAATTTGTTTCAATTTCACAAAATAAGATGAATAGTGCGAAAAAAATTTGTTACAACTAAAAGTAATTAAAAAAGTAAAAAAAGTGCTAAAACTAAAATTTGTTTATTCCGGTTAAAATTTATACCGTTTACATTAAAAGTCATGGTATAATTTTTATCACTCTTAAAACAGTTATGCACAACTGCTGTATTCTTGATTTTATAATCAAAAACTAATCTGCTTTTGCAAAATTTTCTGTATCTCATAACTTATTTGTGTGTCTTCTTCCTAGTTTTTTTTTTCTTTTTTTTTCCTACTTTTCGGATTAAATTTAACTAATTTAAATGAAACAAAAAAAATGTCAAACAAACTGAATTTTTTTAAATTTTAAACTGTTTTGTGCCTTTAAACTTTTAAAACATTTAATATTCTATAATTTTAATTAATCTTTTGCTTTGTGTTTAGATATTTCTGTAGTCCAGAAGGTACACGACAATGTACTAATGAAGAATCGGCTGATGCGAAATGCGGACTGTTCAGACAGTGCACATACAACACATTTACGGAACAAGCCTACTGTGGGGAATGTTTGAAAGGCTTCCAGGAAGACACAACTGGAAGTTGTAGAGGTAGTGATTTCTCATATTTTATACAGAAATGATTTTTTAAAAACTTAAACTTCATTTATTCACGACAAAAAGAAAATTTTTTACATAAATTTACAACCACACGATTTAAAATTCAAAATTTAAATTTTTTAAACAAAAAATTTTAAAAAAATAGTCACACGATTGTACTTAATAAAAATATAAGCCATGTCGCAAACAAAAAAACATGATTGAAAAGCTTAAATCCTGATTTCTAAAATAAACCATAATTTTTGGATTTCTTGAAAATTGATTGGTTCCATTTTTTTTAACGATTGTTGTATATTTAAGATATCGATGAATGCGCCGAAGACGACTTCTGTCACACGTCCGCCAGGTGCTTCAACCTTCCCGGCTCAGTGGTGTGTCGCTGCCTTCCCGGATTTAAGGGAGATGGTCATCACTGTGAAGGTATAGGAATTCGTAATTAGACATATTTGCGGTAGTAAAAGGTGTATGGGACATTTGGAGCCCTGAGCAGGAAACTTGGTATTTTCAGAAAATTTTGAGAACTGGGGCCGGTTTACTAAAAATCCCTTAGTAAAGTGGAAAAAATCCCTTACGTTTTCTCTTAGACACAGTAATCTCCCTAGGATGAGTTTCCCTCAAGTCGGTTGTACGTAAGCGATTTCTCTTAAAAGTTCGTTACCGAGTCAAACTTTTTGTCTTCGATTTTGATTATTTTTTGTGAAAACCTTACCCCTGTTCTCTATAGCCCACAAAAATTCTTTGAAGTGCGAAGTTCTTCATACAGGCACAAAACAACAGGACTGTAAATTTAACTATAGGCTTGGTCAAAAGTTACTTAAAAACACAAAAACTCTAAAAGATTTAGGTGTTATTTTAACGGAAAACTTAAAATTTGGCGAGCACTGCAAAATTGAACTAAAAAGGCTTTCAAAACATTAGGATTAATTTTTCAAACTTTTAATTCTAATTCCATGCGTATGTACGTCCGACAGTCGAATATGCTAGTGTTATTTGGAATCCCTATTAGCAAAACGACATTTAAATGATTAAAGGTGTTCAAAAAAAATTTACAAAAAGACTGGTTAGAAAAGATGTGGTGTAACATATGTAAACTACATGTACAAAGAAAGATTAAAATATTTAAATTTAAGAAAACTACAGGATCGACGCAATATTTTAGATCTTTCTGAATGTTATAAAATTTTACGCGTGAAAACAAATATTAAGACTTCAGAATTATTTTTATTTAATAATAATAATACCAGAGGACACACGTTTAAGCTGAAAGTTCAAAAAAGTTAAATTAATGCCAGAAAATTCTTCTTCAGTGATAGGGTTGTTTCTAAGTGGAATAAACAAACGCAAGTTACAACCAATAAATTTAGTGCTTTTAAAAAAATGTTTTAATCAGTGGTTCGTTTAAGGGCTTTTTATAAGCCTTTGAATCATTTTTGTTTAGCTAAACCAAGTTATCATTCTCTATATGGTTCGCGACCGTCATTGGTTCATTGAACACTTATGTGTTGGTTGATCTAAAAAATATATAAATATATTTTTTTCATCAAAACATCTCCAGTGGTTTAGGAGATATGAACCTTCAAAAACAGCGTTTTTCGACAATTCTGTACTTGAAAAATTTCTCAATGGGTATTAAGATTTAATTTATAAAAGATGCACTCAAAGAAAGCGGCTACTTTTTACTTTGACTTGATACCTTTATCGCTAAGATTGGTTCAGTATTTGTTGAGATATCACGTTTACCGTACAAAAAATCCGCGATTTTTTTGCTGATAATAGGGTACAAAATGTTGGGTAAAAAAATTTTTTTGCTAAAAGTGACGGTAAAAAATGTTGGGCGAAAATCAAATCACTGCCGTCGTTTGTTAGCAAAAAATGTATATTAGCAAAAAAATGTTTTTAGCAAAAAAATGTTTTTAGCAAAAAATGTATTATTTATAAACGGAATATCTCAACAAATGCTGGACCAATCTTAACGATCAAGTTATCAAATTAAGATAGAAAGTAGCCGCTTTATTCGAGTACATATTTTGTAATTTAAATTTTAAATTTTATTGAGAAATACTTCAAGTACAAAATTGTCGAAAAACGCCATTTTTGGCGGGTTATATATCCTCAACCACTGGAGATATTTTGTTGAAAAAATTTTTGTGGGCTATTGGAGGAAGGGTAAGGTTTTCACAAAAAATAATAAAAATGGAACACAAAAAGTTTTACTCGGTACCGCACCTTTAAGTTTAAGTTTACGATAGGTGAAATAGAATTTCAATTTTCGGCTCCAAGTTGCCGTTCCAAGTTTTATTAGATGCTGAATGCTTATGCTGATATGCGTGGAAAACTGTATTAACAACAACTTGTGAAATAAAACTTTGATTTTAAAAGGATACAATATTTACAAGCAATTTTCAATAGCTACATTCATTGTAAAACTAGCAAAAATTTTACTTTTATATACGTTAAAAATAAAATTATTATACTAAAATTTTTATGGTTTAGCTTTTTTTCTACTAAGTATGTGAAACCTGTATAAAATTGTTTTACCATAAATAAACAATTAAACTTATTAACAAATCGATAAGTAAGACTTTGTTTTCAATATTTTACCTGTTAATTTTTATAGACGTCGATGAATGTTCATTTGCAGGAGGAGGACCATGTCATGTACAGGCCACTTGCATAAACACTCCTGGAAGGTGTGCTTTTTTTCTCTTTTTTATGTGTTAATATTTTACACCAAACAAATTTTAACCTGTTTTTATTTTTTAAACTTACAAATAGGTTGTAAATTTAAGTCAAAAATACAAAATTTTATTAACGATTAACCGCACCCTACTGTGGATAATGAATAAAATATAATTAATATGATATTTTTGTTTCGCTTTGTCTCAAAAAATTTTATAATTAAAAGTTTTTACTATATATATTTGTTACATATACCGCGTATGTGTCCTTTCCGTGAAAACTCAAAGTACAAGCGTTAATAAACTCAAAGTACTCTTCCCCTCACACTGTCCGATTTATGGTGTAATGGATAGCACGCCAGAGTCGACTTTGGAGGTTATGGGGTCAATTACTGTATCGGCCAAATTTTTCAACAAATTTAAGTGTCTTACTTTTTCGGCGCCTTGTTATTTTCGATTCTACTTTGGGTCGTCACATATTTGGTGGCCGATACACACCTCTGAGTATGTATACTAGTGTACCCCCCCGTTCTACGGAAGATAGAAGGGCTTGTTGGGGCTGGTGAAGGTGTGCGGATTGAATCGAAGAGGCTGAGCGCAGCTCTTCTCTTGGTGGGAAGGTGTGACACATACTGCTATGGCCCCCTTTTTGGGGTTTGCCCCCCCCCCGTTTTTTGCCCCCCCCCGCTGAGTCTTTGGCCTTTTTGACTATGATGGCCATCATCGCGATTTTTTGCAGTTTTTGCCTATTTCTGTATTTTAGCCATTTTAGACTATTTTTATCTTATTTCCGCTTTTTTTTGTCCCTTTTTTCCCTTCTCCCTTTTTTTCTCTGTTTTTCTCCTTTTTTCCTCTTTTTTTTCTTTCTCCCCTGCTTGCCCTCCCTCCGTTTTATTGCCCCCCCCGTTTCAAAGTTGCCCCCCCGCCCCCCCCCCCCGTTTGGATCCGCCCCCCCGTTTTACCCCGGGGGCGCGCCCGTCTGCTATGTATCCCTTCCGTGAAAACTCAAAGTACAAGCGTTAATAAAAGACGATTATCTTTCCTCTTTCATTGTGTGCCCTATTTGTTTGCGTTTGTAATATCGCGTTGGTTTGTAGTTTGTTTTTAAAATTGTTGTTTATAGTTATTTTCTCTATATTAGTTGTATTTGTTGGTTAGAGTGAGGATTAATTAAATCTAGGTTATTTCTAAATTTTTTTCTTTTTTCAGCGTTTGTTTTAAGTTTTTTTTTATTTTTTTTAGGAAAAAGTAAATTGGTCTAATGGAGAGCACGCCAGAGTCGACTTTAAAGGTTATGGGTTCAATTCCTGTATCGATCAAATTTTTCAATAAATTTGGCTGTCTTAGTGTCCTCACATATTTTTTAATTCTTTGAAAACTGATCATAGACTTATTTACAAAAATTCAAGATCAGGTTTTAGAAATAATTTGTAATATTGCGGAATTGCAATGTCTGTAAGCTTCTTGCAAAATAGCTTTGTACTGGTAGAAAAACTTGAATGCCTATATATTTGGCTTGGTTTACAAAAACAGCTTTATATCAATTTCTAGCCGAAAACGTTATCCCACGTATAGCGATATAAGTTTCATGATGTTGACCTTTTGTGGAAGCTATAGTTCGACTCCAGTTCTGACGTCCAATACTCATCATTTTTCCTAATTATAATTTCAAATAACCTCTTTTTAAAATGTAAGTGTGGGATTGATAGTAACGAACTTAAAGAGTCCAGCAAATTTTGTTGCGTTGTATCTTAATTTTAGGATTTATGCTTAGGTTGGTTCTATACAGGCTTCTGCTTTAATTAGGTTGCCACAATTTGTTTTTAAAAATTGGAATTATCTTAGTAAACTCGGCTGCAACAATTCAAAATCAATTTTAACAAAATCTTTTAAAGCACATTTCTTATTTTAAATGTATAATGACAAACACTCTTAACAACTGAAACAGGAATTTTTTAATTTTAGTTTACCTGAAAAACCAAAGCGAAACTCAAATCCAAGTAAATCTTTGTCATGATAAATTTTTATTTAACAGCGTGACTTGACTTGACTTGACTACTAAACGTCTTTTCTAAGACTTAAGGGCAGATCACAGCTTTGACTTACCGCTTATGGCTTAAAACTTAAGACTTAAGCGTTTTGCCTTGGGACTTAAGACTTAAGCCTGCCAGTTCACAGCTACCTAATAATTGGCTTATGACTTAAACATTTTTTTGTTAAAATTTGAATAAAAACATCGACTTTGCAATACATTTAATGACAAGTTAGTAAATTTAAATTTGTAGTTAAGTCATTTTACGCATTTTTAGAAATAAATAGTTTGTCCTCCTACTAAAATCAAAAATATATAATATACCGAAAAATGTGCAACTCCTATATAAAAAAGTACGGAAAAGTAGGCCATTATAATGAGCCTCTCCATTTAAACGACACTCTCCACTACACTGGCATAGTAGCCATTTTAATTGGGCGAGTTAAAATGGAGAAGAAGCCATTATAATAGCCATTTATTGATTTCATTTTATTTCATATATACTCAAAAGTGTAATACTGTCCGGGCCGCACGAGTTTTCGCGTGTCGGTTTAATTCTGTCCAACACGGTAAAACTTATGCGGCCCGGACAGTATTACACTTGTGAGTATATATGAAGTGAAATTAAATCAATAAATGGCTATTATAATGGCTTCTTCTCCATTTTAATTCGCCGAATTAAAATGACTACTATGCTATTATAGTGGAAAGTGTCGTTTAAATGGAGAGGCTTATTATAATGCCTTATTATAGCCTACTTTTCGGTACTTTTTTATATAGGAGTTGCACATTTTTCGTTATATTATATATTTTTGCTAAAACTAGGCAGAAAATCACAATTATAATGAAACTGCATTTCAGAAACAATTTGTTTTTGTGTTCTTCAAAATCCTAATTAGAAGATTTCTAATAGGATACTTTAAATACAAAAAATTGCATTTTTTACCGTTAAAAACTGAGAAGAACCAATTTGGATTCTTAAAAAGTTTAAAAAATTTAAATTTAGCACGGAATCAATAAAAATCATGTAATTAGATTAAGAAACACATCAAAAACTGGAGATTGTGAACGCATTAAAATTATAGTAGGCTTTATTGATTACGAATAGTGCTTTTATATGTACAAGTACAAAAAAACACAGACTAAATCTTTACACATATTCGGTGTCGTAAATAATTTCCAGCTTACTTTTTATACTACGAATTTTAACTTTAAAAAAGACTTCTTCACAAACAAAAAAAACAAAAGAGAGTGTGAGAAATCCTAAATTCTAAAAAAATAATAATTTAAAGCATGCGTCCCTCGTGGAAAAGGTCAAGAAGGATACTTAACAGTTTTTAGGAAGGGGCAAACCAGACAACGTACTCAATCAACGTTTCCTGATGTTTGAAGAACTATCTAAAGCTTTCATTTTTTAATTATTTTTTAAAAAGCTTCAAAATTTAAGAATTCAACAATCTACAATTTTTTTAATTGCGCAGTTTTGTTGAGTGTATAATTTTTTCTTAGATTTATGACAAAATTTTGGTTTTTTCCCAATTTTCTGACTAAAAGTTTCAGAACAAAGTTTATTTTGTCGTTTTGTTTTAAAAACTTTCATTTTTCATAAAAAACATTTGTTTTTAATCTTTAAAAGGAAAAGATTTAACTAAAGTCTTAAGTCAAATTATAACATGATTCAATTCTTAAGTCTAAAGTCATAAGTCTTAAGCGTAAAGTCGTAAGTTTTAAGTTATGCTGTGAAGCGGGCCGTAAGTCATAAGTTCCCACTCTTAAGTCTAAAATCTTAAGTCTTAAGCCGTAAGTCTGAGCTGTGAACCGCGCTTTAATGTGTGGTCATATGACCAAATTACAAATGAATTTCCACTGTTGTCGGTCCACTGCAATGTCCTCAAACAGAGAGAGTTTCATTTCGTCTCGTTTCCAGTTTGGTTTGGTTTCCAGTTTTGCAGTTTTGGTGCCCCAGCCTGATGTGTTCTTAAAAAAATTCCAATTTTTCAGCTACGTGTGCAATTGTCCAGCTGGTTGGAAAGGTAACGGGATCGGCAATTGCTACGATCCAGCCGCTCCTGTGTGCAAAGACGCTGAGTTGCTGTGCGGAGAACACAGCGCTTGTTTCACAGGCACAGACCAGAAACCAATCTGCCAATGCTTCAACGGCTACAGATACAATGAAACTGCCATGCGTTGTGAAGGTATTTCTAGAATTATTTTTGACTGATTTTACATCTGTATTTTATTGTGTACATTATTGGGTTCTATATTTTGTTGTTACAAAGAACTAATAAATTTAGATTTGGATGAATGTAAAGAGGATAGACACACTTGTGATCGTCAAGCCGCCAATTGCATAAATCAAGAAGGAGGATATTTATGTAAATGTGAAGACGGGTTTCAAGGGTCCGGAGATGTTTGTGTTGGTATATGTTTTGTAGCTAATTTATATACCAAGTTAATTTAAGAACGCATGTGCAGGGATGCCTACTATACTAGAATTATACTATACTATACTATAGTATACTAGAATTAAAACCGGACAAGTTATACTATACTATACTATACTAAAATTAAAGTCGAGCGATGCTATACTATACTAAACTGTACTAGAATTAAAGGTTTCTTACTAGTATACTAAAATAATTCTAGTATAGAGTTCATACTAAAATTATTTCAGTATAGTGCCTTTAATTGAATTAATTTTTGATACAGAACGCACATACAACGTGAAACATCCAGGTGGTAACCAATTCAAAACTATAAAATGTGTTTCTGTATGATTAAGGATATGTGACGTGTGCGTGTGTTTTTAGGAGTTTCAAAGTTTTTGTTTCATATGAAATTGCATAATTCTGGATTATTTGGCAGAAATTTAGGGCCGTTTAATTTTGATTTTTGCAAAATTTAACGCTGTTTAATTTAAAAAAAACCAAATTTACGCTGTTCAAAAAAAGTTTTTACGGAAATAAAACTAAAAAATAAAATTTAATCCGTGTTCAAAAGTAATTTAGATTTTCGTAAAAGATTAAACCTTAAACCATTATATCTCACAAACGGCGCAACACTTTACTGCGATACTTATATCAACAATGTGTAGCTTAAACTTTTGGCTATCAGTTGAAACTAAAAAAAGGATGTTTATCAATGAAGCCATCACCATGACCACGGTGGAAAAAACATGGGCTTAAAAAACAAAACTTTTTTAGTAGAGATAAGAAACGCCGCTAAGTATGCTTTAAGAACAAGTTTCACTGAGTATTTTCTAAAAATTTGACCACACTTCAAATGGTGAATTTTTATGACGGTTGGAACGCAGGCGGTTTTTGCATTTTTTTTTACTAAAATTTTGTTTTCAGGCCCCGTTTTCACTTTGGGCACTCTTTGGTTATTGGCCACATTTCAAAAATGATACACTAATCGTACGTCCTATTTTTGGGCTTTTTTGAAAATCAAAGATTTTTGAGCGTGATTCTTTGGGGACTTTGGGGAGAGGGCAAAAAACTGGGCACCCTGGTTTTATTTTTTTTCTGAAACCTCTAAAATAAAAATATTGATAGTATAAAGGCTGGTTCATACTTATGTAAAAACGTCCTTTGGACTTTGTCCAAAGGACAAATACAGCGTATAAACGTATGTAAAAACGTCCTTTGGATTTTGTCCAAAGGACGTTTTTACATAAGTATGAACCAGCTTTACAACGTCTTTTGACATTATTATCACTTGTATAAACAACTTTAATATGAAGCTAACAACAAGCCTTGGGACATAGGATACCCAAGACTTGAGGGTCTGTTTTAAGGCAGTATTTGAAAGCTACAAAATTCTTTTTGTTTCAAACTTTTCAAAAACAAATACAAAGAAACATTTCACTGTGAAATATTTTAACCGTTTTTGTGTTGTTTTTCTTTATGTGTTTATGCGAATTACTGCTAGCCGTCGCCGCTGTCGACAGTATTTTGTATCCTTAAAAATGTATTAAGAAAAACAAAAACACAAAAACGGTTGATTTTTGGAAAGTTTTAACTAATAGCTAGAAATCTAAGCTACATATTGATATAAGTATTGAAGTAATTTGTTGCGCTGTTTTTCGATATGGCGTTCTAAAATTCAATCTTTGTAGCCAGTCTCAATTATTTTCGAACAGACTTTAATTTAATAATAAAGAAAGAGCCCGCCAGATCTTGTCTAAATATTGCTTTTAAAGTTTGTAAATTTTTAGGTCTTGCATTTTCGTGACAAGGGATCAGTCGCTCCCTAATCAGTCGCACCCCAAATAATATCTTACTCAATTTTAATTCGTGTGAATTGAAATGGTAAACATACTGTTATTATGAGGCTATCATTTAAATGGATTAGCTCATTATAAAAGAATACGCTGATTTAGTTCTTAGGAATTTTTCCTTATATTATATATTTTTGATTACTTTATACTAGAATTAATTGTTTTTTAATTATAGTAAACCTGTCTTACTAGTAACGTTACTAAAGCTAAAGTCTTCCAGGCTGAAGTAAAAGGCGGAACCGTTCTCCGCCAGGAAGAAAATACAATAAACTTGCAAGCGAGAAAAATTAAAAAAAAGTTTTTAGCGGTTATGTAACCAGTTATTATTTAGTTGCGTCATGTGTTTCTCTGCACGTGATATTTTCTCAAAAAACGAGTGGTTACTTTACCACTCATTTATTTTCACTCTGATAGAATTTATCTTTGGTAAGAAAATTTTAAAATTTATACTATACCAAAAATATATAACATTATAATAAAGGAAAAATATGTGACTTCATATATTTTTCAGACACATTAAGTGCTCTTATTCGGGCTTGCCCTAATAAGAGCGCGCTTTTATTAGGGCACTCGGATGTGCTAATTAGGGCCTTGTTTCTGAAAGGGGACCCTTATTAGGGCGTGTAAGAGCTCTTATTAGGGCGTGCCCTAATAAGAGTTCGTTCTTATTGGGGCGCGCCCTTATTAACACTCCATGGCCCTAATAAGAGCGCGCCCTTATTAGCGCACTTATCGATTTTCAAAAAAAAAGATTATTTATAAGGGCTGGTTCATACTTATGACAAAACGTCCTTTGGACAAAGTCCAAAAGACAATTTTATAAAAGCCAAAACGTCCTTTGGACTTTTGCCTTTGGATGAAGTATGAACGCTACTTAGAATTTGTCCTTTGGACAAAGTCCAAAGGACAAAATCCAAAGGGAAAAGTCCAAAGGACAAAAGTATGAATACGTTGTTCTTTGGATTTAGTCCTTTGAACTTTTTCCTTTGGACTTTTCCCTTTGGACTTTTCCTTTAGATTTTGTCCTTTGGACAAAGTCCAAAGGACAAAAGTCCTTTTGACTTTGTCCAAAGGACGTTTTGTCATAAGTATGAACCAGCCCTAAGTCTGTTTTATGCGACTGCTTTCGTAGATGCGATGGCTCAGTGGTAGTAATTTGGCCTACCACTGAGCAAGTGACCGGTTCGAATCCCGCGGACGGTAGGCTTTTTTTTACAAAAATTTGTCAATCTTATTTTTTGTTTTATTATTTTTGTTTTAATTTAACATGAGTAGCCCACCAAACAAATAGTCGTTTATTTTTTATGGCTTTTTGAAATTTATACTTGCATTTGGTACACCATAACAATTAAGTAGTTTATCATACCAATTTATTTTTTTGTTTAAACGGAAAAAGTGTGAAAAGTTTATTTTGTTGAAAATTATGGTATAACCCTAAATAATTAGGACCCCTGTAGTAAAATCAATTTTCATAAAAAAAAACAACTGTTCCGTGCTCCCTTATATTTTTTCTTTAAAATTAAGACTATTCGCATTTTATTTAATGCACAAGTAAATCTTATCATTAAAAAGCAAGTATAAGTTAAGTATTTATTCATTTTCACAAAACTAACACTAAACGAATTAGTTTTAAATTTGTCATTATTATTTAGCTCATATTTCAACAGGATTAACATTTAAAAATTTTTTATGTTAGTTTTCTATCGTTATCGTGTACCAAATGCGCTGGGTATAATTTTCAAAACGCAATAACAAAAACAAATGACTATTTTTTTGGTAAAATACTCATGTTAAATTAAAAGCAGAATAATAAAACAAAAAATAAGATTGACGATTTTTTGTAAAGAAAAAAGTAAAGAAAAAAATTTTTTTGTAAAGAAAAAATCTACCGTCCGCGGGATTCAAACCCGTCAATTGCTCAGTGGTATGCCGAATCACTACCACTAAGCCACGGAAGCAGTCGCATAAAACACACTTATAAATAATCTCTCTTTTTTTTGAATCGATAAGTGCGCTAATAAGGGCGCACCCTCGTTAGGGCCGTGGTGTGCTAATAAGGGCACGCCCTAATAAGAGCACTCAATGTGTCTGAGAAATATATGAAGTCACACATTTTTCCTTTATTATTATGTTACTAGCTGTTAGAACTAGTAAATTGAACTAGTAAAAATTTGCATGCAATACAACCTGAAGATCTTTCTATTTCAAATCCAAACTAAATAAATTTTATATTGTTTTTGTTTCGAACGATTAAAATTAATGCAAAAAATTTGACAGTGAATCGGTTATTCAAAAAATTGAATAAAGAAAAGTAAAATTTAAATCAAAATTGTAAAACACCTATAGTACAAAATGGAATTATATTGTTTTGCTTTCAAAAAAATATAGTTTTCAAATCAAACCCCAGACCATTAAATTGATTTAAATCGCGTTTCTATATTATGTCTTTTGTGTTCAAAGGAGCATTACTGACAGCAGAGAGTGCCAAGTGGACATAGAAAAACATTTTTTATGACATTTTTTTAGCGTTACAAACTTCATGTCTTACTTTGGTTACTTTGCAAAATATTCAAATCTGTCGGACAAGAAATTGGGCGCGCTTTTTGCATACCAAAATCTATGTTTTTGGTTTTTCTTTTTTACTATTAATATGATAATTAAAAAAATTATTCAGAATGACAACAAAAACCGTTGGAAATTAAGATCAACTTGTTTTTATTCAAGGTTCTAACTTCCCCTTGTATGTTTTGGCTTAATTTGGACATGACATGTAAGAAAACATTTATGTAACAGATTTATCCTGTTTCAACATAAATTTTTGACAATCCCAAAAGCGCCAATTTTCTTATGGTTGCTAAAAAAATCTCCATGGTTTAAATTGTTAAGAAAATTGATATGAGTAGGTTTTTTAAAATCTATTCTTTCCTACTGTCTATATATATATTTTTTTCAAATGCCCAGAGTGAAGTTGAACACATTAGTTATATATATTTTTAACTATACTATACTAAAATTAAATTTATAGGTTTTATACTATACTATACTATACTAGATTTAGAATAGTGGGTCTTATACTATACTATACTGTACTAAAGATGAATTCCATCAGGGTGAAAATAGATAAGTGGTAAAGTAACCACTCGTTTTTTGAGAAAATATCACATGCAGAGAAACACATGACGCAACTGAATAATAATTGGTTACATAACCGCTAAAAACTTCTTTTTTTAATTCTTCTCGCTCGCGGGTTTATTGTTTATTTCTTCCTGGCGAAGAGCGGTTACGCTCTTGATTTCAGCCTGGCAGACTTAAGCTTTAGGATTAAAATTTAATTCTAGTAGGAATCCCTGTGCATGTGACGAAACAACTGAATAAATTTGTCTCCTTAGTATATAGCTATAATTTCAATCTATACTATAATAATATCCAGTAAAACGATCGTTTCCTGCTAGAGATATGTTAACATAAAAGTTTTTTTTCATATGCATTATTTTTAGGTAGTAAAGTTATTTTAATTACGAAATTATAAAAACTTAAATTCGGAAATTTTTGTGATGAAACTTGAAGCTGTCAACTTAGAGCTTTAAAAGTCTCAAGTTTAGTTTAGACTTCAAACTGTCTCCTCTGCATACTGGTCCAAGCTCCTTATTTTTGGCAGTCATTTCAAACTCTCACGTAAACTTTCCCAAGCCCTATTTATTAATAATTAAAGAAAATTTTAAATGTCTTTTAACATAATTATTTTATTAAAAGTTGTTTTATCTATTAGAAATTTTGAAAAAGATTATATCAACACAGTGATTTACGATTAATTTTTGAGTTATTTTTTATTTTGACAATTTTGATTTATTAAAGCTTTAGAAAAATTTAGACATAGATGAATGCAGTCTGTCTTTTGCCGATTGTCATCCATTTGCACAGTGCATTAATACAATTGGATCATATGAATGCACATGCCCTGTCGAATACTCTGGTGATGGAAGACAATGCTATCGTAATATTATATTTTTATGAATTTGAATAAAAGTGTGTTTGTGTGTGTGTGTGTGTGCGTGCGTTCGTGCGTGCGTGCTTGCGTGCGTGCTTGCGTGCGTGCGTGCGTGCGTGCGTGCGTGCGTGCGTGCGTGCGTGCGTGCGTGCGTGCGTGTGTGTATGTGCACGTGGTTTTTTTTTTGTTTTTTGTTTGCTTTGCTGCATTCTCTCTCTCTCCTGCTCTTGCTCTCTTGCTCCTCTCCTCCTCGCCTGGCTGTGCTCTCTTGCTTGCCTGCTCTAATAATAATAATCTACTGCTCTACTACTAATACTCTCTTGCATTCCATCTATCTATATTATTCAGGATTTTAAAGACCCTCAAAATGCCATATAGTATTCGTGATCACGTCATATATGTTTTGTTCTGTGGGAATGGTTGTGGGAGGAGCTGTTAGAATTAGTTAAGCCAATTAGCGCTTGAGAAAAATTTGGATCTCCAATAGATAAAAGATCTTTATTTTTTCCTAAGCCCTAATTGGCTAAAAATGATTCTATAAGGTCATAACTCTGTGAAGGTCTTTAACACTGAACAATTTTCTTTTAAATGGGAGAGATTTGACTATCGTGTGTGTGCGTGCGTGCGTGCGTGCGTGCGTGCGTGCGCGCGTGTGTGTGTGTGTATGTGTGTGTGTATGTGTGTGTGTGTGTGTGTGTTGTGTGTGTGTGTGTGTGCGTGCGTGCGTGCGTGCATGTGTGTGCGTGAATGCGTGCGTCCGTGCGTGTGTGGTTGCGTGCGTGCGTGCGTGCGTCGTGCGTGTGTGTGCTGTATATTGTTGTTTGTGGCGTGCGTGCGTGCGTGCGTGCGTGCGTGCGTGCGTGCGTGCGTGCGTCGCGCGCGCGTGTGTGTGTGTGTGTGTGTGTGTGTGTGTGTGTGTGTGTGTGTGTGTGTGTGTGTGTGTGTGTGTGTGTGTGTGTGTGTGTGTGTGTGTGTGTGTGTGTGTGTGTGTGTGTGTGTGTGTGTGTGTGTGTGTATATTGTGTGTGTGTGTGTGTGTGTGTGTGTGTGTGTGTGTGTGTGTGTGTGTGTGTGTGTGTGTGTGTGTGTGTGTGTGTGTGTGTGTGTGTGTTTGTGTGTGTGCGTGTGTGTGTGTGCACATTAATTAACATGCACATTAATGAACTGTGTGTTTGTGTTTGAATGACATGCATGTTTATGAAATGTGTAGATGTGACATGTGCGTGCGTGCGTGTGTGCTGCGCCGCGGGGGTAAATCACGCCGTGGCGCTCCTGCACCACACATGATATAGGTCATGAAAGAGCTAATTAAACTTTAATTTTTCCTTTTGATTGGAAGTTTAATTGGCAGTTTTTTTTTATTTGATTTTTTAAAACTTAAGGATATTATATCTTGAAAAATGCTGATAATATTACGCCAAAGCCAATTCTAAAAATTTGTTTTAATTAGATGTTATATAAATTTCTATAAATCTGGCAATGTAATGGAATTAAAATATTTTTTTAAAAAAATGTTTTAAGTTATTATTTAGCCGATTGTTACTCACTATAAAGCTCAATTTAAAGTAAGATAAGGTTTCTTGTCAGAGGAGTAAAAGCCTTTAGTTTAAGAAAATAGTTTTATCATTGATGCTTATATTTTATGAAAACCTATACTTAGAAGGATTTAATTGGTAAAAGTTTAGAAATTGCTACCAATGAAACTTGTCCACTACATTGGAAAATGATGTGTGACCGGTTAAATAAAATTTGTGAAGGAAGTGAAAACTATTCTTGCGGTTCCTGTAAGCACGGCTATACCCAGGGTGACGCAGAGAGCTGTGAAGGTTGGTTTTAAATGATATTTTTGTTAATTGCTTCAAACACTAATTTAAAGTGATCCGTTATCAAAACGAATGCTTTAAACACTGATTTTAAATTGAAAATTAGATTGTATTTACATTTTGTAAACAAGTTTAATGTAGTTTTATTTTTAATAAGTTTTCTGGTTTTTAGTTAATTTCATCAAGAATACAAAAAAATATTTAAATTTGGTTTCATTAAAAATATGTAATTCTGAGCATTTTAGTTTGTCTGATATACTTTTTTTAGCTAATAAGCTAATAATGAGTGCAATCTCATTTTAATGAACAAACTAAGAAAAATCCAAATAGTTAGTTTCTATTTAGCACCGTTAACATTTATTTTTGACAATTTTCCCAAGAGGAAGTATGACCAGTGGTTTAAGCAGGCAAGGCCGG
>JASAMX010030565.1:0-2500 GCA_030248175.1 Microlaimidae sp. YZB2_3 | reverse complement strand
CGCACGTACAATTATGCGTGACTGTGTTTTAAGTGACTTTAAGTGAGCGTTTATAATTGTATGTCTGTAATGTTTATTGTTTTGGGTGCATCAAACAAAGTTTGTTTATTGGTGTGATAATATCCCAGTTATTTGGCACGCCTTTAAACGTAATATCACAACCCGTAATTCAAGTAAAAATTTCAAAATAAGTCTAACAGAACCAATGTCAGCAATAAACTACTAAAATCATTTAATATACCTAGAAAACTATTTATTTTCTATTTTAATTCTCACACACTATACTTAGCACACTATAGCTATGGTGCTTTTTAACTTTGCTTTAGATGTTAATGAGTGTTTTCTTCCAAAGACATGTTCTCCAGACGCAACCTGTACCAATACGTTAGGCAGCTACAATTGCAAGTGCAATACTGGATATGTTGGAGATGGTCTGCATTGTATTAAAGGTTCGCTAATGTGATATGCCTTGCTACTTAGAAATTTAGTTATTTCTTAATTTTTCAAAGCCATACAAAAACTTTTTTATTGCTTTTGTAATTACTAAGTTATTTTTTATTTACTGCTACACTAATTTTTATAAACATACCAGTGTAATTATGGTTTAAATTTTCTGATACTACATTGAACTTCTTACACATGAAATAACACCCTTTTTTGGTTTATGTAATACTATAAGAACGATTAACAATTAATATTATTAAACCTGTAGCATATTAAATTTTAGTATAAACATCTGTGTTTTGTTTTTTATTTGATTAATTTTTTGTCAGATACATAATTTTTATCTATAATCCTATTTAATAAGTTAATGGGATAATGGAATAACTATTGCCCCATATTCAGCGGCAGAGAATAATTGAAAAGTACAGTTGCAGTATGCTAATCGACAATGCATTTTTTGCCTTTTTATTAAGCAGCAATAAATCAATAAAATCACACTCAGAAAAAAAATTACAGCAAAAAGTAAATCCAAACATTGAACAATGAGTAATTAAGAAGAATACAGCTTCTTTCAAACAAAAATTTAGCTTTTAGAACAAATAGCAAAATTCTATTCGGAATACTTAAAATTCGGAATATTTAAAAATAATACAGCTTGTTGCAAATAACTTTTTTTCGGGAAAAATTTTCAAATTAAATTTTGCTTGACAAACATTGATTAAAATTTTTATCAACGAAGATCATATACAAAAGCTATATTCTAAATTTCAAAATGTATTTAATTGATAAACCATTTTAAAAATACTTCTATGTGGTTTTTTGGGTGTTTTTTTATTCTATTAATTTAATTAAAATATAAATTTTATTTTAAAATGAAAAAAAACCAAATGTAAAAAAAACATTTTGCTTTAAGACTTTGGTTCCAACTGAAAATAACAAAATGTTTTTAAAGCACACTACATGAAAAGGCGTACTCAAAATAAAAATCAAATCAAGAATATTTTTTAAACAGCTCCATTTGTTACTCTCTGATATTGAACCAAATTTAAAACTTTGCTTTCTGATACTTGGTGTTTGTTTGTAAAAACTTTTATAAATAAAAATAAAACCATTCGGCAGAACTGATTTATTTTAAACAGTCGTACTTAAAAAAGCTTGAGTTTAGACCTATGTAACAATGTTCTTATACTTAATATCTATAGCATGTTTTGAAGTGAAAAGTTATTTTAATGTAAAAAATTTTTCAGTGTGACCTGATAAATTTATAAATAAAACCAAATACAATATACTGCATCATTTATTTCACTTTGTTTGTATGTGGAACATTTTTAGGGCCATATATAAAAATGTTTAAAAGTTATTTCTTTATAATTTAAGACAGTAAGTATGAACGCATAAACTACAGGATTTTAAAGGTAAAAATAAACTTAAAACTTAAAATTAAAAGGCATAATTTTATTGTTAGTTTTTTTTAATGAAATTAGTTTTTCCTGCAGTTAAACTACTGTTAATAAAAATTATTTCATATTTTCTTTTCTTCTATTTGTTCTAAACATATACCATCTCCTGCTTCCTTTTTTTTACATTTTCTGCTTTCATAATTGTTTGTAGACTAGACAATATATTCAAACCAGGAAAATATAAAATCACGTCTCTAGATATTGTACTTTTAGAAGGTAACGGTTACTTATTTGACAACAATTCATTTTGATTTTAATACTTTGCTTAAATGAACCAACTATTCTACTTACTACTTATTTCCCTTTTTTAGCGTTATGTCCTTCGGGTGGCCTACCACATCCTGCGTCTCCACCATGTCAGTCAAACTTTGATAATTGTCCCAATGGTTTCTTCTGCCACAATACCAGTTTATGCTGTCCGGTTGTCTGTAGGTTTTTTTTACACTGCCTGTTTTATGGACTATAGCACTAACTTCCAATGAAATTCCTTATAAATCATTTCAATTAATGATTAGATTATCTAGTATTTGCATTGTTAACTTGGTTTGTTTTCATTTTTTTAGACAAGGTTTTTTAAAGTAAAAAAATTTTTAACA
>JASAMX010030562.1:0-18632 GCA_030248175.1 Microlaimidae sp. YZB2_3 | reverse complement strand
AGGATCGCTACAGAGTGCCACCGCATGGCGTCAGCCGACCACTTACACCAAGAAACGAAAGTCCCTCTAGTTGAACAACACACAACTTTACTTTTGACACAATTCGTAGTTAAAACAATGCAACCAGATCACCCATGTTTCTCTATAACACCAACATCTTCTAGGCCAAGGCCAATGAAGCACACACTTCAATCTAAATTCGGCCCCACTGCAGCATACTTCTACAATCCACAGTTCACAGCCAAAAAAAATCAACAAAAACATTCACTCATATTATTTCACTAAAGAATCCACCTTACAACTACAACTAAACAACTTACTGGGAACCAAACCTCTTACAATCCACTGCAGTGAACAAAAGTTACCCAGGAAGGTCAGAACCACTCTGGCTCAACTCAGATCTAGCTACTTCCAGCAACTGAACTCTTATAAAACAAGAATTGATCCGACGGTCATCAACAGATGTCCAGAATATGGTGCACATCCCCATGATGTGCATCACCTTTTCAGATGCCTGAACCACCCAATGCATCTCACAATCCAGGACCTTTGGACGAATCCAGTGGAAGTGGTGGACTTCTTGCAGCTGTCTTGACATGGCAATCAACCAACCAACCATTTTTGAAAGGACATATTTTTTGAACTGTTAGGAATAGTTTGAAAAAAAGTTACAAGCTTTTGAGGCACACAGTAAGGTTTTGCCAAAAAAAATCATCAAAATCAAAGAGTTTGACTCTGTCCGCACGTTTAAGTGAAATAAAAGCGAAACTTGGATGTTTCCAAAATGATAAATTTTTAAAATTTCTTGCGCTTCGTTTTCCCTAGCGCTTGATCCCACCCATAGTTTCCTTAGAATTTTTAAGAGATGTTTCTTGAAATATTACAGATTATTTTAAGATTTTTTTCTGCGCAGCGTTATATATACAGCTTTTAATATTTTACTGGTCAGGTCTCAGGTGTAAACCCAACTTTTTTGGAGTTAAAAATATCTTGTGTAAAATTAGGAAAGCCAAGAAAAATTTTGTTTTTTTATTGTTTTAACTGCATTTTTTCACTTTATATATAAGCTACAACAATTCGTATAAAGTGTAAAATGTGACTCGTTATAGATTTCAAACTGCAACAGCCTACTAACTAGAGAATAAGTCAAAGTCAAGGTGTAGTCTATAATGAGTATATCTAACTTTAAAATTTATTGCCAGGACCTTTAACACTTACCATTGGTCTTTTAAAATATCTAAACATATAGCACCAGTTTGTGAGCTTATATTCGGATGCCAAATTTTGGTCGAAAACTTTACCTAAAAAAACAAACATTATATTTTTTTTATCTTGGCATAATAATTTAAAAAATCTTAAAATACCATTAAAGACTTAACAGCATACAAGGGCACGGGGGTATTAGGAGTTAACCCCCCCCCCAAATTCTGAGAAGGGGGTTTAATCCCCCCACTCAGAAGTGGGGGGAGGAGAAAAAATTAACCCCCCCCCCAATTTTGGAAAATGAAGAAAAAAAATGTCTTTAAAATGACTACCAAATTTAAGTTTTGAGGTCAAAATGAATGTTTTAAACAGTATAAAACTCAAAAATACAATAAAAAGGGCTTTTTGACCTAAAATTAGCGTTTTTAACCTATTTTTTTTTAAATCGAAAAACGATAAGGGTAAAACGCACTCTAGAAAAAAACGATATGGGTATTGGATATGGGTATTCTCGGATTTTAACCGCCCCTAATTTCGGGTTAACCCTCCCGACTATGGACCGACTTGCCCATGTATGCTTAACACTTTAACACTTAAATAGCCTCATTGGCCCGGCTATGGGTGCCTAAATCCATTTGACCTCACAAAACACTATATGAACATTGTTGGTTGCTGAGAAAATTTTTGGCTCAAATCCATACATGGGCAAGTTGGTCCGGAGTGGGGGGGGGTTAAACCCCAAATTAGGGGGGTTAAAATCCGAGAAACGCAAAATACCCATATCGTTTTTTTCTGGAGTGCATTTTTACCCTATATCTTTTTTTCGATTTTGAAGCAAAAATACGTAAAAAACGGTAATTGTCGGCCAAAAAGCCGTTTTTATTGGATTTTTGAGGTTTTTATTGGTAAAACATTCATTTTGACCTCAAAACTTAAGTTTGGAGGCAGTTAGAAGTCATTTTAAAGACATTTTTTTCTTCATTTTTCCAAAATTGGGGGGGGGGGGTTAACTTTTTCTCCCCCCCCCAACTGCTGAAAGGGGTGGTTAAACCCCCCTGCTTAGAATTGTGGGTTGGGGGGGGGGTGGGGGGTTTTTTTTTTTTTTTTTTTTTTTTTTTTTTTTTTTTATTTTTTTCCTCCTCTTTCTTTTCTTTTTTTTTTCTTTTTTCTCTTCCGTTCCGGGGGGGGGGTCGGGGGGGTTGTTTTCCTGGGGGGGGGGGGGCGCCCGGGGGGCGGGGTTAACCCCCCCAACCACCCCCCCCCCCGTGCCCATGTATGCTCAAATCTCCACCCTCATTGAAGGATTTATAGGGAGATGATGTGAGTTTTATACACCCTGTTGAATATTTTGTTGAAGGATGTTAACGACCTACTTTTCTATTAAAAAAACCACCTTGTTCCATAAAGGTAAGGTGGTTGGTGCTGTTACATGCTGTTATTACAACATTTCGTCACTAAAAATAACCTAAGCATTTTTCTGCAACTGTAAGGTATTGGTGGGTTTTACTTACCCCCCTAGCATCGAAATTTTAAACCCCACCCCTAAAAAAATCTAGGGGGCACCTCCCTTCCCTTCAAAAGTTTTAAATTTCGACACCCTACCCCCTCTGGAATTCTAAATCGACCCCCCCCCCTTCCGAGTCAAATTTTGGGTATGATTTTAGGTCAAACTTCACTGTCACAAACGCGGTTTTGTAGTACTTTTGTACTCTTTTTATACATGAATAGCCTATTTTAGTATATAAATTCTATATTAGTGCTAAAAAACCTAAATAAATGATTTCATGTGACTTTGTTTGGAAATCAGACCCCTCTAGCTCTAACCCACTTTGGATTTCAAACTTGTCTACCCGGGTCGACCCCACTAAAAAGCTAGGGGGGTACAGACCCCCCCCCATAGGTAGCCAGTCTCCCGGATTTTGGGGGGTATACCCGACCCCCGAAAATTTTTCTTTGGGGGGGGGTGTCCCAAAAAATTTTTTGGGGTATACTTCAAATACCCCATTAGCGTTTTTTGTACTGGGACCCCCCAAATTTTAGGGGGTGTCCCGGTTACCCCCAAATTTTAGGGGGGGGGGGGGTGAATCGGGATTTTGTGTGAGGTATAACCATAGGTAGGCAGGGGGGGTTGGAGGGGGGTTATACCCATACATGGGCACGTTGGTCCGGAAGGGGGTTAAACCAAACCCCAAATTAGGGGGGGTTAAAATCTGAGAAACGCAAAATACCCATATCGTTTTTTTTTCTGGAGTGCATTTTACCCATATCGTTTTTCGATTTTGAAGAAAAAATAGGTAAAAAACGCTAATTTAGGTCAAAAAGCCCTTTTTATAGTATTTTTAAGCTTTTTATTGCTTAAAACATTTATTTTGACCTCAAAACTTAAGTTTGGAGGCAGTTAGATGTCATTTTAAAGACATTTTTTCTTCATTTTTCCAAAATTGGGGGGGGGGAGGAGTTAACCTCCCCCCACTTCTGAGTGGGGAGTTAAACCCCCCTTCTCAGAATTTGGGGGGTTAACCCCCCAACCCCTCACCCTCGTGCCCATGTATGGTTATACCCCCCAAATTTTGGATTTTGCTGACACCTCCTCTCTAAATTTCGGGTACCCGGGGACACCCCCTCCCAAATTCGCCTCCCGGAGAAAAATTTTTAAGCGTTATAAAAGGACTAAAAAAAATTTTCCGCGCTTCGCGCGGAGAGTTAATTGTTAATTGCCAATTTATCTTAGTTTTTCGACTACAAATCGATTATACCGTTCAGTAGTTAAGGTATACAGTTTAATAAAACTACTCTGTTTTAAATGTGTAGGTATAAGAAACCTTAAATTTTGTAATAAGTATCATCTGGAACTAAAATTTTAAGTGTATTTTAGCGCCTTAAATTAAAAATATTTTCCCCTGGGGGATTCTGCCCCCCGGACCCTCCTGACAAGGGGCTCCGCCCCTTGACCCCGCTGGGGGGCTCTCGCCCCCCAGATCCCCCTTCAGGTTCAGTAGTGCCCCCAGAACGCCCCCCCCCAAATGAAATCCTGGGCACGCCACTGCAACGGGCGGGGGGTCTAGTCTAACCGCAAATTTTTCCTTTTGCCGACCTAAAAGAGTGGTCTAGACCCCCCCTGGCTACGCCCATGTATGTATATAATCTTTAATTAAATATAAGATTATGAATTAAAAAGTTTGTGATACTTGACTTTATAATCAAGACAATAATATTACTATTCTATTATTACGTAATTATTAAAAAAAACTATAATTTCTAATCTAATTATAAGAATATATAAACACATTATTATTAAAAGAATTAAAAAATAAAATTTATAAGTTAAGCAATAAGTTAAGGTCTTATTTTAATCTAATACAATTTTAAAGCATTTATAAGCTTGTTTTACGTTTTTTTTACGCATTTTAAGCCCATTTTAAGGCAGCGCGGAAATATTGGGTACACCCCGCCCCCTCAAAATTTGGGTCTTGCCGGACACCCCTCCTAAAATTTGACCCCCCCCCTTATACCCGGGGGGTTGGGGGTCCCCTTCTGGGGGGGGTTTCCCCTGGTGGGGGGGGTTCCTTTTGGGTGTTTTTTTTTTTGTTTGGTTTTGGTTTGTTTTGGGTTTTTTTTTTTTTTTCTTTTTTTTTTGTTTGTTTTTTTTTTGTTTTCCTTTTGTTTCCCTCTTGTTTTTTTTTGGGGGGTTTTTTTCCTTTGGGGCCCCCCCCCCTGTCTCCCCCCCCCCCCCTGGTGGCCTCTTCCCTCCTTTGTGTTTTTTTTTTTGTTTTTTTTTTTTTTTTTTTTTTTTTTTTTCTTCTCCCCCCCCCTTTTTTCGGGTGCCCTGGGGGTGGCCTGGCCCCCCCCCCTTTTTGTTCCGGGGTGCCCCCCCCTGCTTTTGTTCTTTCCCCCAAAATCCGAGAGGCTGCCCACCTATGGGTATAACCACCCAAAATCTTTTTTAATCTTTTCAAAAAAACTTGATGAAGCTTCGCCTCCCCCCGAAATTTTTTTGGGGGGAGAGGGCAAAGCCCCCTCATCGAAATTTTTTTGTACTGCAATCTGCCCCCCCCCCCCCCAAATCAAACTCTCGGTACGCCACTTAAAATAGATATCTTACATCAGGAGGTTTAAAAGGGTAACTGTCTGGAATTCTTATATCCAAAATGAACGTCCCTCCATCATATGGAGAATCTGGAGGCCCACGTATTTGTCCTGAAAATAGACAAATATTTTGAAGTTAATGCCGATAACAAACACAAAATTGGCTTATTAGACCTTTCAGGTACAAAAAGGACGACCCAGAGTTTCATTGGGGGGGTTGTAGTACAAAAAAATTCCGGGGAGGGGGGGGTTCCGCATACATGGGCAAGTTGGTCCGGAGTGGGGGGGTTAAACGTTAAACCCCAAATTAGGGGGGTTAAAATCCAAGAAACGCAAAATACTCATATCGTTTTTCGATTTTGAAGGAAAAATAGGTAAAAAACGCTAATTTTAGATCAAAAAGCTTTTTTTATAGTATTTTTGAGCTTTTTATTGCTTAAAACATTCATTTTAACCTCAAAACTTAAGTTTGGAGGCAGTTAGAAGTCATTTTAAAGACAATTTTTTCTTCATTTTTCCAAAATTGGGGGGTTAACTTTTTTCCCCCACCACTTCTGAGTGGGGGGTTAAACCCCCCGTGCCCATGTATGGGGTTCCGCCCCTCCCCTCCGGAATTTTGGGGGGCGGGGAAGCGGACATAGGTGAGAACGGTCGGGGAAGCTAGGGGGTGGTTACCCGGGGTAAATCGAATTTTAAATTCTAGGAGGGGGTCCCTGGGGGGTCCGGATCCGGACCCCCCTAGCTTTTTAGGGGGGGTCGACCCGGGGTGCGAGATAGCATTAGGCAAGATAAATAGCGTATGTATACTATAAAAAGTGACCGCTGAGCGAAGCGAAGCGGAAAAAATTTTTGGTTTTCGGGGAACAATTGGGGTACTAAAATTATTTTATAGTTTGACGCCGAGCGATTAGCGAAGCACTAGAAAATTTTAAATTTTTAGCCTCTGAAAACCCTCAAATTTTACTATCTGGCGATCCTGGGTACAAAGGAGGACTGTGAGCCAAAGCTAAAACCTACAAAATAGCTAGACAACCAAGTGAAATTTTAGAATTGAGAAAATTTCGAATTTTGCTGTTTGATCGATTTCTGGATCTGCCCATAGAACAGGTTTATGCATGGTAGATATTAGCAGACCTGTGCACTGACCCCCGGGGTTTAAACGGGGGGGAGGCAATTCCAAAACGGGGGGGGGCAACTTTTTTGAAACGGGGAGGGGCAATAAAACGGGGGGCAAACAGGGGGGAAAGAAAAAAAAAGAGAAAAAAGAGAAAAAAAGAAGGGAAAACAGAAAAAAAAGGGCAAAAAAGCGAAAATAAGGTAAAAATAGGTCTGAAATGGCTTAAAATACATTGAAACAGGCTAAAAACTGCAAAAAAATTGCGATTATGGCGTCATCATAGGTCAAAAAAGGCGTCATGATTTTAGGGTACTTTTTCATTTTTGGCGGGGGGGGGGCAATAAAACGGGGGGGGGGGGGGGCAAATCCTCCAATAAAACGGGGGGCATTTCCAGACCGTGCACAGGTTTGTATTAGTAATAGGTAATACATATATAATATTAGTTTAGTTAATCGTGTACACAGTTGTCGAGTAAACAATTAACTGTCTGTAATTGTTGAATGCAGCTTGTTATACTTTTAATTTTAATTAGAATTATATTAAAACAATAGAAATATGCTTTGCGATGCAGAATAAAGGGGAAAAATAATTTAAAAAAATAGATAGACAGATAATATGCCACTGCCACACCGTCTAGAACTCTTAGTGCGCTTATCGGGTGAACAAAATCGACAGTGCCAAGAGTAAAAACATAACCTAACATAAACACAACTGCACCAAGATTAAACTATAACCAGGAAAACTATTACAGCTAACCCATTACAGCTAAACCCAAATTTAGTAAATGTATATTGTAATACATAAAAGCTGTTACGTATAGATTTAGCTAAATTAAAGTTTTAAAAATTGGAGAACCACACACCATCTTATGGTAACCAGGATTTAGTTTGATTGTGGTATGAGCAGGAAATTAGTCAGGATCGCGGACAATGGGAGAAACGTCTGCGCCGAAGTGAGAGTGAAGGGGGAGGTCAGTATGGATTCGGGTGTTCCTCAGCCGTTCCAAGCGCTCCTCAGGGGAAGCTAACATATTTATTTTAATAACATTGCTATCATAGATGAACACGGTCAAAAAGCTAGGGGGTGTTTACCCCGGGTAAATGACATTTCAAAATCTAGGGGGTCCTAGGGGGGTCGAACCCCCCAAGGTTTCTAGGGACGGTCGACCCGGGGTGGAAGATTTTGAAACCTAGAGGGGGGGTCAGGGGGGTCCAATATCTAAAACAAAATACTTTTAAACCATTAAAAATTTAATAATAGTTCTTTATACGATAATACTACATTTTATTGAATAAAAAGCGATATTCAGGTATAAAAAGTGTGTAAAAACATAAATTTGTGTTAAAAATTCATGTTTTTGGAAGAAAATTTAGTATAAAAAAGTACTTAAAATTTTCTCGAGAGGGGAGGGGCCGAGGGGGGCTCAAATTTTAAAATCTAGAGGGGGTCAGGGGTAAAAAATCGAAAATTTGGGGGGAGGTGGCCCCCCTGGATTTTTTCTAGGTGGGGAGGGGGGCGAAATTTCGAGGCTATGGGGGGTGGAACCTACCCTACCCCCCTTGTTCAATATTATGCGAGTAATTATTTTTATTGGGTACTGCAATATATATAGATAGATAGATAGTAAAGGACGGTTTCCTGAATACAGGGACCCTAGTGTGTAAGCCTGCATTGGGCTTATTACACACTACTCTGGAACATAGGTGGGCAGCCTCTTGGATTTTGGGGGTAGTAGTAGGGTATACCCCAGACCTGTGCACTGCCCCCCGGGGTTAAAACGGGGGGGGGGGGCAATTCCAAAATGGGGGGGGGCACGGGGGGGGGGCAGCTTTTTTGAAACGGGGGGGGGCAACTTTTTTGAAACGGGGGGGGGCAATAAAACGGGAGGGGCAAGCAGGGGAGAAAGAAAATAAAAAGAAAAAAAGAAGAAAAAAGAAAAAAAAGAAGGGAAAAAAGGACAAAAAAGTGAAAATAATGTAAAAATAGGTCCAAAATGGCTTAAAATACATTGAAATAGGCTAAAAATTGCAAAATTCACGATGATGGCGTCATCATAGGTCAAAAATGGCGTCATAGTTTTAGGGTATTTTTTTTATTTTTTGGCGGGGGGGGGGGGGGCAATAAAACGGGGGGGGCCAATCCTCCAATAAAAGGGGGGGCATTTCCAGACCGTGCACAGGTCTGATACCCGACCCCTGAAATTTGGGAGGGGGGTGTTCCAAAGACTTTTTGGGGTATACCTCAAATCAGGGACGTAACCAGGGGGGGCAGGGGGCGGCCCCCCCCCCTCCCCCCGAAACGGTCGGACAGGGGGAAAAATAAGGATAGTGGTTGGGCGGCATAGGTGTTTTTTTTGGAGGGGACAGAGGGGTGCACCCCCCCCTAGAGCCAAAATTTTGGACCCCCCCTAGAAAAAATTCAGGGCCCCCCCTCTTCCCCCCAAAGCTCGAGAGCGGTCCGGCGTGACCACGCCCCCCCCCTAGCGGGGCTGGCCTCCTCCCCCCCTTCCGACCAGTTTGGAAGTTTATTTTTTTATTTACTGTCAAAAACACGATTTTTTAGTTAAAAACAGTGTTTAAATTCATTTTTAGGCCTAAATAGGCAGTTTTAATACATAAAATTCAATATTAGATCTAAAAACACTTAAATTATTGAGTTAAAAAAATTTTGCTAAAAAATTGGACCCCCCTGACCCCCCTAAATTTGAAATCTCGCACCCGGGGTCGACCCCCCTAAAAAGCCAGGGGGGTCCGGACCCCCCTGGACCCCCCCTAAAAAATTTTGGCCTTCTACCCGGGGGTGGACCCCCCCCTAGCGGAGCCGACCAAAAACACCTATGTTGGGCGGGGGGGGGCGCCCCCCCCCCGAAATGGTCGCCAGATAGTAAATTTAGGGGGTTTTCAGAAGCTTAAAATTCAAAACTTTCTAGCGCCTCGCTAATCGCTTGGCGCCAAACCATAAAATAATTTTGGTACCCCGATTGACCTCCAAAAACCAAAAATTTTTTCCGCTTCGCTTTGCTCAGCGATCACTTTTTATAGCATACATACATACAACTCCAACCCAATCCTCTACTAAAAAGCAAACCCTATGAAATACACAAAAGCGAACAACACCTTCCAAGAAAATTAAGAACACTCCTGTCACAACTAAGATCCGGATTTTGTCATCATCTAAATTTATACAAATCAAGAATAAACCCACTAATCAAAAATGAATGCCCAAAATGCCACCAGAAACCGCATGATGTTCACCACCTTTTCAACTGCACCAAAAATCCTACCACACTAAAAGTAGAAGACCTATGGTTTCATTCAACCCGCAAAGGCAGCAGCATTTCTGGAGGAAATTACCTGAAAACACTGGCTATGCTAACTAACTAGCATACATACATATATCTCGCTATTTATCTTGACTAATGCTAATGTTATTTCAAAGTTAGAACAATATTTTTTATAAGTAGTAAGTACTACACAGAAAGCAAAACAAACAATCATATTGGTTGATTTTCCAGCCGCCTATAGCATTGGCTCGGATTTTTTTATATAGGTAGGTACCCTAAAAAAACATGGAGTCGAGATGCTGCTCATCATAGGTGTTTTTTGGGGGACAGAGGGGTGCACCCCCCCCCTCTAGAGCCAAAATTTTGGACCCCCCCCCCTAGAAAAAATCCAGGGGCCCCCCCCTCCTCCCCAAAGCTCGAGAGCGGTCCGGCCTGACCCCCCCTAGCGAGGCTGACCCCCATCCATACATGGGCACGGGGGGGGGGGGGTTGGGGGTTAACCCCCCCCAAATTCTGAGAAGGGGGGTTTAACCCCCCCCCACTCAGAAGTGGGGGGGGGGGAGAAAAGGTTAACCCCCCCCCCCAATTTTGGAAAAATGAAGAAAAAAATGTCTTTAAAATGACTTCTAACTGCCTCCAAACTTAAGTTTTGAGGTCAAAATGAATGTTTTAAGCAATAAAAAGCTCAAAAATGCAATAAAAAGGGCTTTTTGACCTAAAATTAGCGTTTTTTACCTATTTTTCCTTCAAAATCGAAAAACGATATGGGTAAAATGCACTCCGGAAAAAAAAACGATATGGGTATTTTGCGTTTCTCGGATTTTAAACCCCCCCTAATTTGGGGTTTAACCCCCCCCACTCCGGACCAACTTGCCCATGTATGTTTGGAAGTATATTTTTTTATTTACTGTCAAAAACACGGTTTTTTAGTTAAAAACAGTGTTTAAATACACTTTTTAGCCCTAAATAGGCTGTTTTAATACATAAAATTCAATATTAGACCTAAAAACACTTAAATTATTGCGTTAAAAAAATTTGGCTAAAAAATGGCCCCCATGAAAGTCAGTGGCGTGCCCAGGAGGGGGCGGACGGGGGGGGCGGTCGCCCCCCGCCCCCGAAATCCAGCGAGGCCGGATTTTTTTGTAAAGGGGGACCCTTACGTTTTTTTAATTTTGGGAGAGAAAAATTTTTTTCTTTAATATTAATATAGAAACTTTCCTGATGCCTTCCAAAAGCATATTAATAGTCAAAAATCCAAAATTTTCCCGCTACGCGAGTAGTTTAAATTGACATTTTATCTTAGTTTTTCAATTTCAAATCGATTATCCCGTTCAGTAGTTAAGGCATACATATTTACTAAAACTACTATAACCCTTATTATCCTTTTATTAACGTTTAAACACATGTTTTAAATGTATAGGTATAAAAAAACCTTAAAATTTGTAATAAGTATCATCCGGAATTAAAATTTCTAGTGTATTTTAGCGCCTTAAATTTAAAATTTTCTCCCCCGGGGGGAACTCTGCCCCCCGGATCCCCCTGTCAAGGGGCTCCGCTCCTTGACCCCGCTGGGGGGCTCGCGCCCCCCAGACCCCCCCCAGATCTGGGGGGCTGCTCCCCCCAGACCCCCCTTCAGGGTTAGTATTTACCTCCCCAGACCGCCCCCTCCCCCGCAAATGAAATCCTGAGCACGCCACTGCCCCTGTCCCCCCCTAAATTTGAAATCCCGCACCCGGGGGTCGACCCCCCCTAAAAAGTCAGGGGGGTCCGGACCCCCCTGGACCCCCTCCCTAAAAAATTTTGGCCTTCCACCCGGGGGTGGACCCCCCCCTAGCGGACCCGACCAAAAACACCTATGCTGCTCATGTGCTTTGGTTTACAATGTGGGTGTAGCCAAGGGGTCCGAAAGGTCTCTAAGTTCTTTTTTGTAAAATCCAGGCTCTGTCAATGTGTGCTAATGTAATTTTTAACTAAGAAACCATGTTTTTACCACTAAAAACATTAGATAATAGGTTAAGTCAAAAACAGTGTATTATACAGATTTATCTACGTTTATCCCTGCTTTTTTAACGTTTTCAAAAATTATGGGGGGGGCGGAGCCCCCTCCCCTTAATCGGGGGTGGGAGGGCGCCACCAAAACATCGGGGGGGAGGGCACCGCCCCCCGAAATTTTTTTTGTACTACAATTCCCCCCCCCCAAAAAAAATGAAACTCTGGGTACTTCCCTGAGTGCACCCAGTACTATTTTTGTGTGCAGAAAAACAAGAATAAGCTAAGGTATGAAAAGTACTTTGAACTAACAACATCTCACTCAGAAAAAAAAGATATCTAGTGTTTTGTATTTTCTGGTGAATTTAACAGTTAGGTATACATGTTTGTTCTCAAAGCTTGTTTTTTTTATTTTCCATTTACTTTCTTGCTACTTTATAGTTTTTTTAAGCATTTTTAGCGATTTCAAAAATCCCACAGGTCCCCTCCCCTCTTTCCCCGCCCAATTTTGACCGACCCAAGACCAACACTCAGACCTGTGCACTGCCCCCAGGCCAGGTTTTATTTGGGGGAAAACGATTCCAAAATGGGGGGCACGGCGGCAACTTTTTTGAAACGGAGGGCAATAAAACGGGGGGAGCAAGCAGGTGAGAGAGAAAAAAAAAGACTAAAGGAAGGAAAAGAGAAAAAAAAAAAGGGAAAAAATCGAAATTAAGGTAAAAATAGGTCTAAAATGGCTTAAAATCATTGAAATAGGCTAAAAACTGCAAAAATTTCGCGATGATGGCGTCATAAATAGGCGTAGATGAACACGGTCAAAAAGCTAGGGGGTGTTTACCCCCGGACAAATGACATTTCAAAGTCTAGGGAGGGTCCTAGGGGGGAGGTCGAACGAACCCCCACTAGCTTTCTAGGGGGGTCGACCCAAGGTGGAAGATTTTTAAACCTGGAGGAGGGTCAGGTGGGGTCCAATTTTCGAAACAAATTACTTTTAAACCATTAAATGTTTAATAATAGTTTTTTTATAAGATAATACTACATTTTATTGAATAAAAAGCGATATTTAGGTATAAAAAAGATGTTAAAACGTGAATTTGTGTTAAAAATTCACGTTTTTGGAAGAAAATTTAGTATAAAAAAAGTACTTAAAATTTTCTCGAGAGGGAAGGGGGGTCAGATTTAAAAATCTAGAGGGGGATCAGGGGTAAAAAATTCGAAAAATTGCAGGGAGGGGGGCCTGGATTTTTTTCTAGGGGGGGCAAAATATCAAGGCTAAGGGGGACTGGACTACACCCTACCCCCCCCCACCCCCCCGTTCATCTATGATAATAGGTCAAAAATGGTGCCATAATTTTTTAAGTACTTTTTCATTTTGGGGGGGGGGGGCAATAAAACGGGGGGAAGAATTCTCCAATAAAGCAGGAGGGGGCATTTACAGACATAGGTGTCCGACTCCTGCCGGCAAGGGGGGTCTGACCCCGGGGTCAGCCCATTTTTTACCATTTTGTAGGCCCAGGAGGGGGGGTCAGCCTGGACCAAATTTTCGAAAAATTTTGACCTCGGCGTAGCCTGGACTGTAGGGTCCTGAGGGGCATAGGTGGGCAGGGGGGGGGGGTTGGGGGGGTTATACCCCCCTCAAAATTTCGGATTTTGCTGACACCCCCCTTAAATTTGGGGTACCCGGGGACACCCCTCCCCCAAATTCGCCTCCCAGAGAAAAATTTTTAAGCGTTATAAAAGGGCTCAAAAAATTTTCCGCGCTTCGCGCGGAGTGTTTATTACCTTGTTTATGTCATATACTTCATTTTTTCTTTTATTATTCAAAAAACATTAATTAAACATTATTAACCTTTTATTACCTAACGTTTTAAACACCTGTTTTAAATGTAAAGGGATAAAAAAAACCTTAAATTTTGTAATAAACATCATCTGGAATTAAAATTTCTAGTGTATTTTAGCGCCTTAAATTAAAAATTTTCTCCCTTGGGGGGGCATTCTGCCCCCCGGACCCCTTGACCCCGCTGGGTGGCTCTCGCCCCCCAGACCCCCCCCCCTACTGGGTGGCTCTCGCCCCCCAGACCACCCTTCAGGATTAGTATTTACCCCCCCAGACCGCCCCTCCCCCAAATGAAATTCTGCTCACGCCAACGCCACTGTTCTAGACCCCCAAATTTTTATCCTTGGCAACCTAAAAGGGGGGTCGAACTCCAAATTTTTCCCTTTGCCGACCCACAAGGGAGGTCTAGACCCCCCTGGCTTTGGCTACGCCCCTGTATGTACCTATATAACTTTTAATTAAATATAAGATTATAGATTAAAAAGTTTGTGATACTTGACTTTATAATCAAGACAATATAATTACTATTCTATATTACGTAATTATTAAAAAAACTATGATTTCTAATCTAATTCTAAAAATATATAAACACATTATTATTAAAAGAATTAAAAAATAAAATTTATAAGTTGCAATAAGGTTTTATTTTAATTTTACACAGTTTTAAAGCATTTATAAGCTGGTTTTACGTTTTTTACGCGTTTTAAGCTCATTTTAAGGCAGCGCGGAAATATTGGGTACACCCCCCCTCAAAATTTGAGTCTTGCCAGACACCCCTCTAAAATTTGACTCCCCCCCTATACCCCCCCAAATCCGAGAGGCTGCCCACCTATGCTTAGGGGAGAAGCCTGGACTGGGGTACTTAGGGGGGGAATAGCCTGGACCTGCCAAAAAAAACTTTGGAAACTGTTAAAAACGTTAACATATTATAAGAGGTACTTTTTTGTTGATTTTTTTTGCTTCCGGTAAAAGTTTGACCAACTTTCTTCTATTTTCCGGTTACATAATAAATAATAATAATCATTGTATTTTGTTTTCATTTCATTATTTTGCATGCGGCAACTTGCCGGGCAAGTGTTTAACGAACGGCGGCAGCGCAAAAAAACGGACCGGTTGTTTAAAAAAAACGAACTGTTCCTTTTTAAAAAACGGGTTCGTTTTTAAAACGAACATCTGAATTTTATTTTTTTTTATTGTAACGTACCAACCAGTTTGTAAAAAACCTAAGGTTTATTATAAATTATAAAAATTTGTATAGAACACTAAAATTATTATTATATTTATGAGGAATATATAGCCATAAAAACAGGTAGTAGCCATTAAAATGGTTTACAGTAGTTAGCTTATGGAAGTAGATAGGGGCATACATGGGCAAGTTGGTCCGGAGTGGGGGGGGGTTAAACCCCAAATTAGGGGGGGGGGGTTAGAGAAACGCAAAATACCCATATCGTTTTTTTTCTGGAGTGCATTTTACCCATATCGTTTTTCGATTTTGAGGGAAAATTGGGTTAAAAACACTAATTTTAGGGTCAAAAAGCCCTTTTTAGCCTTTTTGAGCTTTTTTTTGTTTAAAACATTCATTTGACCTCAAAACATAAGTTGGGAGGCAGTTAGAAGTCATTTTAAAGACTTTTTTCTCTATTTTTCCAAAATTGGTGGGGGGTTAAACTTTTCTCCCCCCCACATCTAAGAGGGGGGAGGGTTAAACCCCACTTCTCAGGTGGGGGGGGTTAACCCCCCCAACCCCCCCGTGCCCATGTATGGATAGGGGGGTGGAACAGGGCTTTAGGGGGGGGGGTCAAAAACCGCCTTCAGGAGCGGGGTCGGCCTGGACGGGGTTAGGGGTTTAGGGTGGGGGGTCCAAAATGGGCGCTAGGGGGGAGGGGTACCCTGGACCGGCCCTCAGGGGCGGGCGGTCCGGGCAGTCCGGGCTGGTCAGACACCTATGTTTACAGACCGTGCACAGGTCTGAACTGAAGACATACACATAACCTTCTGGGCGACTTTTTAAATTTTTCTCCGGGGAACGGAATGTCCCCCTCTAATCCGAGTTAAAACCCCAGGGAAAATATCACCCTTAGCTTAGGTAAGTCGGACTCGGACAACAATGCTGAGTGAGAATACTATGGAACTGTAGTAGTTAACCAGAACACATTATAAGGAGATTTACCTTGTAAAAGGCTGAAGTTATCATCTAAAGCTTCAAGTTTTATACCAGTTTGAGCAACCTAAATAACAAACTATACAGAATATATTTTAGTTCTAAAAAAATTAAAAATATAAAGTAAAGAATCATAAATAACTTAAATTTTATTGTTTTATGCAATTTAGGGTTCATAAAAACTTTTTAGAGACAATTTTGGCAATAATTTGAAAAAATCCAAATTTCAAAAGCAAAATACATGTTAAACAATATAATTAACTATGGTAAACACATTAGTTATTGATGTCTAGATTTGTGCACTGCCCCCAGGTTTTTATTGGGGGGAATTGCAAAATGCGAGGGTATAACCCCCCAACCATACATGGGCACGGGGGGTTGGGGGGGGTTAACCCCCCCCCAAAATCTGTTCAGGGGGGTTTAACCCCCCCCCCCCACTCAGAAGTGGGGGGGGGAGAAAAAGTTAACCCCCCCAATTTTGGAAAAATGAAGAAAAAAAATGTCTTTAAAATGACTTCTAACTGCCTCCAAACTTAAGTTTTGAGGTCAAAATGAATGTTTTAAGCAATAAAAAGCTCAAAAATGCAATAAAAAGGGCTTTTTAACCTATTTTTCCTTCAAAATCGAAAAACGATATGGGTAAAATGCACTCCAGAAAAAAAACGATATGGGTATTTTGCGTTTCTCGGATTTTAATCCCCCCCCCCCCCTAATTTGGGGTTTAACCCCCCCCCCACTCCGGACCAACTTGCCCGTATGCCCCCACCCCCCCCCCCCCCCCTGCCCACCTATGGGCACGCATAGGTGGCCAGGGGGGTTGGGTTGGGGTCAGGAACGTACCCAAGGTTTCATTTTGGGGGGGTTGCGGATTTAAGTACAAAAAAATTTTGGAGGGCTCCGCCCCCCCCCCACTGAAATTTGGGTGGGAGGCGGAGCCTCCCCCCTCTAATTTTTTATAAGCAGGGATAAACGTAGATAAAGCTGTATAATACACTGTTTTTGGCCTAATAACGTATTATCTAATTTTTCAGCAGCAAAAACATGTTTTCTTTGTTAAAAATTACATTATCAGAGATTGGAAGAGTCTGGATTGCACAAAAAGAGATTTAGGGACCTTTTGGACCCCCTGGCTACATAGGTGTTTTTGGTCGGGTCCGCTAGGGGGGGGGGTCCACCCCCGGGTGGAAGGCCAAAATTTTTTAGGGGGGGGTCCAGGGGGTCCGGACCCCCCTGGCTTTTTAGGGGGGGTCGACCCCGGGTGCGAGATTTCAAATTTAGGGGGGTCAGGGGGGTCCAATTTTTTAGCAAAATTTTTTTAACTCAATAATTTAAGTGTTTTTAGGTCTAATATTAAATTTTATGTGTTAAAACAGCCTATTTAGGCCTAAAAAGTGTATTTAAACACTGTTTTTAACTAAAAACCCGTGTTTTTGACAGTAAATAAAAAATATACTTCCAAATTGGTCGAGAGGGGGGTCAGCCTAGCTAGGGGGGACCTGGCCGGACCGCTCTCAAGCTTTGGGGGAGGGAGGGGGCCCCTGGATTTTTTCTAGGGAGAGGGTCCAAAATTTTGGCTCTAGGGGGGGGGGGGGTGCACCCCTTTGTCCCCCCCCCCCCAAAAACACCTATGCCTGGCTACACCCACACAGTAAACCAAAACAGATGAGCAGCATCTTCATGTCATGTTTTTTAGGTACTTATATGGAAAAAATTACCAAGCCATTGGTAGGCGGCTGGAAATTTTAGGAGGGGGAAAGGAAAGGTATATACACAAATCAACCAAATATGATTGTTTGTTTTGCTTGATGTGTAGTACTTAATGTTTAATAAAATTATTGTACTTTTTTCAGTAAAATTAGGCAAAATAAATAGCAAGAAATATGCATAGTACTAAAAACTCTAAAACTGGGGTATTTGAGGTATACTCCAAAAAAAAATTTTGGGACACCCTCCCCCCATTTTGCAAGTTCGAGTATACCCCATACATGGGCACAAAGGGAGGGGCGGTTGGGGGTTTAACCCCCCCCCACTCAGACTTAAGTTAAGACTGCCTCCAAACTTAAGTTTTGAGGTCAAAATAAATGTTTTAAGAAATAAAAAGCTCAAAAATGCAATAAAAAGGGCTTTTTGACCTAAAATTAGCGTCTTTTACCTATTTTTCCTTCAAAATCGAAAAACGATATAGGTAAAATGCACTCCAGAAAAAAAAAACGATATGGGTATTTTGCGTTTCTTGGATTTTAACCCCTTCCCCCTAATTTGGGGTTTAACCCCCCCACTCCGGACCAACTTGCCCATGTATGGTTTAACCACCCCCCACTCCGCACCAACTTGCCCATGTATGGTATACCTCCCAAAATACGGGAGGCTGCCCACCTATGGCGGGCACATGGGGGCAATTCCAAAATGGGAGGAGGTGAGAAGGGGGGCAGGGTGGGGTCCACCCCCCCTAGCCTCGAAATTTTGGCCCCCCCCCCCTGGACCTAAAATCCAGGGCCCCCCCCTCCCCCCGAATTTCCGAATTTTTAACCCTGACCCCCCTCTAAATTTTTAAATCTGACCCCCCTCCTCCCTTGGGAAATTTTAGGTACCTTTTTTATACAAAATTTTCTTCCGAAAACGTGAATTTTCATTACATATCTCATGCTTTTACACCCTTTTTATACATGAATATGGCTTTTTATTTAATAAAATGTAGTATTATCCTATAAAAAGAACAATTATTTAAACAAGTTATTATGGTTTAAAACTGTTTTGCTTTTGACACCGGACCCCACCTGACCCCCCTCTCAGGGACGTAGCCAGGGGGGGTGGGGGGGGCGGCCCCCCCCCCCCCCCCGAAACGGTCAGACAGGAGGAAAAATAAGGATAGCGGTTGGGCGGGGGGCGGCCGCCCCCCCCCCCCGAAATGGTCGCCAGATAGTAAAATTTGGGGTTTTTAGAAGGGTCATTCCA
>JASAMX010030559.1:0-19280 GCA_030248175.1 Microlaimidae sp. YZB2_3 | reverse complement strand
ATCAAGTATGTAACTAATAACTTAATGTGGTCCCAACTAATAATGTAACATAAACTAACGTCACCCAACCACTGATATTTTGAGGACTAGAAAATAGTCCTTTTAAAAAGTTAAGTGCTACTTTTGTTTTAGCATTTGGCCGAGATCGCCACGGCTAAAAGCGAGGTTATTAACTAATTACCAGTAATTAACTATAAATCCCAGGAAACATTAGCTCTATGGGTTTGCAAAATAAATTCTTTTAATGCGAAAAAAATAAGCCGGCAATAAAAAAATATTTTTATAGTCGGCTTAGTACCCCAACACTGTAAAGAAAAATGTATTTCTTAACCTAACACTTGGGTGTCAATTGTATCTGAGGGGTTGATCAAGCCCTGAAAACTTTTTTTTAAAAGCCAAGTATTTAAAAACGTTCTAGCCTAAAAGCTTCCCCTTTCACCTAGAGCAAAAAAAAGGTGACCACGTGTATACAGGACACACGTGTATACAGCAACTTTTTTTCTTTAATTAATTAAATGTGCAAATTGTGATCTATCCCAATATTGTCGATAATATGATCCAGGATACTCGGTCCAGCTGTAAAAATACGGATCTGCTTATCAATACAACATTGTTCAGGGTGTTGGCGCTCAGAAGCTTCCTGTCGCTTAGCTTCCTTCTTTTTTCCTTCTCCTGACGTCTCAGCTTCCTTCCTTCTTTTTTAGCTTGTGAGCTCATGGTGATCGCGCTTTTCCAAGGACTTGCACTTAGAAGGAGCATCATGATTTCCATTAGATTTGCCCACTTTGTTATCGATTTTACTGAGTTTATATTGGGTTAATAAATAGGCCCATCTTCATAGTTGAATTGATGTTCATTGGCCGGAGGTAAAAATATGTTTTAATGGCGCATGATTTGTAGTGATTGTAAACTAATGATCTCATAAATATGGTTTGAAGTGTTTCACTGCCCAGACAATAGCCAAAGTTTTGCGCTCAGTAGTTGTGTAATTTTTTTGGCAGGGTTGAGGTTTCTGCTTGCGTATGGTACAGGACATGTACCATCCTCTACTTCCCACGACCGCACATATCGATGTGTTGTACCGCACATATCGATTTGTTGGAAGCGTCTGACGCTAGTAGGAACAGAATATATAGTAACAATAAGCATACCAATCTGAGCAAGAAAACATACCGCACATATTCTGCAGATGTTGAATTCAACAATAATATAGAATTTAATCGCTTTGCAAATCATCCACCAGGAATGACCTGGAAACAATTACCACAGAAATGTCGTTTTCCAGGCCAGCACGACAGCCAAACAAAATCGTTTCTTTAATCTGTTGAAGGATTTCTGATATTCTTCTATCCAATAAAAACGTTTCTTCTTACCCATTACAGCATACAATGCACTGGCGATTTTTACAAAATCTTTAATAATTTGTTAATAGAAATTCGCCAACCCATGGAAGTAACAGACTTCGCACTGCGTTTTAGGGATTTTAAAATTTTTAACACAGTCAATTTTTGTAGCAGAAATCAACCGACTTTTTTTTGAAATGACACTTTTTGGGCTTAAATTTTGACTTAGCGTGATGGAGCCGGTCGAAGACCGTTTGGATATCTTCTAGATGATTTGAAAATGTTTTGGAAAAAACAATTATATCATCTATTTAAACAAGGCATGATTCCCATCGAAGTCTTGCAAGTACTATTTCCATTAGTCTCTAGAATGTCAACAGTGCATTACAGAGACTCTATAAATCTCTCTAAGTCTCACTGCTGATTTGTTAAAAATTACTTTTTGTGTTTCAAAAATCTATTTTTTAATCTTAGCACAACCTAAATACTTTTTTTCTTATGTTCAAAAATATTGTTTTAAAACTAAGTAAGTATTTTTTTGGATAACTAAAAAAATTACTTACATTTGATTGTCAGATTGTTGATTTTAAGGGGTAAGTAAGAGTTTGTTTGCAATGCATTAAGTTTTTGTTTATAATGTGCAAATTACTAGCTGAAATTTAAAGAAAGTGTTTATTGAACTGTCAAATTACAGGTGATATAGAAATATACTTTCATAAGTCTAAGTTATATACTGGTTATATAGAAAGTGTTTACTTGTTTTCAAACAAATTTATGAAAATTTTATTTTATAGACAAATTATAGTGTTTTTTAGTTTCAACCACTAAACAATATTTTTGAAGCAAGTTTATAATTAAATTAAAATACACGCAATATAAGTAAAATTCTCGTGGTTACAGTTTTTTTTATCTCCAAATCCCAAAGAATAGCTCAGAACCGGTTACTGTGGTCAATATCGAACAGACCTGTGCACTGTTTGGCAATGCCATCCCGCCTCGCTTTATTATTGGCTGCGCTCTCTCCCGTTTTGGTGTTCAAGCCCTCTGTTCTGTTCACCCCCTTCTCCATTCAAAAACAAAAAAACTAAACAATATTTGCAATTTTTACCTATTATCTCAAATTTTTTTTCTCAAAAAGTTTTTAACCTTTTAACAAAATTTAACTCATTTTAGCCTATTTTGGTTAAATTTTGTCTTCGAGAACCATTTTGAACATGATTTTTAAAATTAAACCTGTTTACAAACTGCAAAACAATGTATAGACTAGTTCTGAATAAGCGTCTTTTACTGTACAAGAAAGGGTACAAAAAGAAAAAATAAATTTTGAAAAAAACCGTAGTTTTCTCAGTTTTTTTTAGTTTAAACATATGCTTAATTGAAATTGATACACTATTATATTTTCACTAGGTTAAAGTGCTTTAATATATCAGATTGTGCTAAATAACTTTTGGTTTTTTGATTAAACATTGCAATAGTTAGAAAGTATCACTAAAATAGTATTTTCAAGAACAATGATTTTGAATTAGCAAAAAAAGTTGAAATTGGTGCTTTGAAACTAATTTCCAACCTACATGGGGTTTCCTTAATGTTTTGATTTTAAAAGTATTCAAAATTTAAAAATTAATTTTAAAAAAGTCAATTCCAAACTTTTAAATAGATCATTTTTTGTAATTGAAACATTAAAAATGTGAAAACCAAGAGCGCCAGCAGCGCCATACCTACAAAGCGGCAAAAAACTAAAAATCCTCAAAAAATGTTTTTGCTTTTGTAATACTAAGAAATATTAAAGAAATTTTGAAGGGAAGTCGAGATATTAAACCAATAAATATTTGAAATGTTTTAAACCATAAAATGTACTAGTCGCTCGCTGTTTCTCAATTTCCTTCCTACATATGATTGGCGCTAGCTCTATTGTACCCTCTTTCATACAATAAAAAACCCTTATTCAGAACTAGTCAATAGGTTAATATTTGTTTCCAAATTTTAAAGCTGATTGTTAAGCGTTACGCCTATTTAGAAAATGCATTTGCAAAATATACTTAATTATGGACATAAAAAAAGGACAGGAATGAAAAAAAGCGGAGCTCTAAAAAGTAGGAATTTATTTAGTTTTCAGTAAATTGAAGATCACCAAGCTGTTTTTATAAGATATTATTAATATAAAGTCATTACAAACTAGCCTTGAAAAATGCTCTAAGAATAGAGCAGGAAAAAGGGGCGATTTTTCCCCGGGCGTATGTTTAGACAGAAAAGATGTGGACTAGTCTGAGATGGAGATTATGTGGACTATAGAAAGTTTGCATTTGGTTTGGCCAGCTGCTCACTAAATAAAATTTCTACCATATGATAATGATTTGTTTATACATTGATCTAATCACACAGCACTGTTGCATTTTTTTAGTTTGGTGAAATGTCAATTGAAAAAATCATACTCACAGCAATCTTTGACAAGCGCGAAATCGCCACTTTTTCAATTTGAAGGTTATATTTTTATGTATAAGAAATTACTATAAATTTCAAAAAGTGGCGATTTCGCGCTTGTCAAAGATTGCTGTGAGTATGATTTTTTTAATTGACATTTCATCAAACTAAAAAAAATGCAACAGTGCTGTGTGATAAGATCACTGTATAAACAAATCATTATCATATGGTAGAAATTTTTATTTAGTGAGCAGCTGGCCAAACCAAATGCAAACTTTCTATAGTCCACATAATCTCCATCTCAGACTAGTCCACATCTTTTCTGTCTAAACATACGCCCAGGGAAAATCGCCCCTTTTTCCTGCTCTATTCTGTGATCATTTTTCAAGGCTAGTCTACCACTTTTTTTGAATTAAATTAAATTAAAAAATAGCCTAATAAACTATAGTTTTAAGTGCGCAATGAAATATCTTTATAATCACTCCGGTGCGAAGATATATTTTTTTAAATAAAAAATATAAGAAGAAGAAGATAAATTTAAATTACAAAATTTACCCACGTTGTTTAATTATAGTTAGTGCGGTGCAGTTGCGCTCCAGGCAAAATTTATCTACGTTCTCTAAATATAGTTGGCGCGATGCCGTGCGCCAATGATTGGAATTATTGTTTTTAAAGTAAAAAAAATAATAATAATCAGAAGATGATAAACATGAATTACAAAATTTACTCACGTTCTCTTAGTATAGTTGGCGCGGTGCCGTGGGTTAAATTGCAGTGTGGCACCCCGCACCACCGATAATTACCGGCGCGTGGCGCTCCCGCGCCACCGACGCTTATTATTATTTTTTAATAAATAAAACTTTGAATTAATTTTGTCATCAGTAATGCATAAATTAAAAAAAAGTACTCTGTTGTTTTTGCCGTTTTCCGCGCGGTTGAAGCAGATGGCGCTGGGAACTGGTTCCGTTTCTGCCACCAATTAAAACCCGTCTGTTTTTTGTGCGGTTTCTATAAGGGGATGTTGGTTGTCTGCTCTGTACAATCCTTATTGTTGCCAAAAGTCTGTTATTGTGCGGTTGGGATTTTTTATTTGTCAATTTTTCAAATTTTTTATTTTGATCAATAAATCGATAACAAGGACCTAAATGAAAAAAGTGCTTCCTAAGAAAGTTGCGTAATTCCTTCTTCTTTCTAATGAGCCCATGTTCATTTTTGATCAATCAGTAACGAATGAGGAATATCGCTTTTAAGGATAGAGCGTTGGAATAATAATAATAAGAAGAAGAAGAAGAAAAAGAAGAAGAAGGTTCTGAATTTCAAAATTTACCCACGTTCTCTAATAATGGTTGGCACGGCGCCACGGGTCTAAATCGCCCCGTGGCGCTCCCGCGCTACCCATAATAACAAACTAAAATAATTTGTTTTAAATCATCAGCCAATTTTTTTTCTTAAAACGGTAGCATTTGTCCACATTTTCTATGCCCATGGTTGATACAAAACTGCTTTTGTAAAAAACAACAGGCAATTAGTGACTTCATTTTTCACTCAATTCAAATTACAGTTTTTCTTGTTTCATTTATTGCAGTAAGTTGAAAACTAAAAAATAATTCATTTCAAGCAACTATTGAGAAAAAAAACTTTTTGATATTTACCAAATTTATTACTGAGGTATTATAAAGTAGTTTTGTGTTTTTAATTTAGAAAGTCCATAGTTAAATAAAAAGTTGAAAGTCATTTTAGAGAGTAGTATGTCATCAATGCACCGTAAAGGGAAGGAGACTTTTTTGGTATTTTATTGACTCCACAATAATCAACGCAAAAACGGTTTGTACTGTCTTTTTGTCGCACAATGACTGTAGGACTAGCATATGGGCTTTTAGATTCCCAAATTATGCCTTTTTTAAGCACGATAGAAATTTCATTTTTGATGACATTTTTATGGCTTTCAGCTACGCGGTAAGGTTTTTGTTGGTGTGGGGGATTATATTCAACAAGTCATTCCTGGTAGATGATTTGCATAGCACAATTCCATATTGTTGTTGAATTTGACATCTGCAGAATATGGGTGGTGTATTTTCTTGTCAACTCGGTATGCTCATTGTCACTATCTATTTTTCCGTTGGGTAGTTTGACTTTTAGCATGGGTTTATCGACAGGGACAACCCTTTGCGGAATGAGTGGGTAACAATTTAGAAGCTTGGGAGTTATAGAAAATTTAAAAATGTTCTTTTGTGTGAGCAAGTCAATTGGTAATTCTTGTTTATCCAGATAAGGATAAATTGGACCTAACTGTGGAACTGATTTCTGTTCCTCAGCGAGAGATTTATAATCTACTGACAGAAAGGGGTTTATTACTGCAGTGACGCAGACTTGCAAGGGACCTGTATGATGTCAGAGGCGTCTAAAGATGGAATAGGTGTTTTTTAACGTCTGGACTGGAAGCGGGGGTATGTTTTTGATGTTCACTCAAAACGTCTGAATAGCTTGGTTTTTCAACAAAGGTTCCAGATCAAGTGTTGCTCCATCGGGCGCTGGAATACGTGAAAGGGCATCAGCATTTTCATTAGATTGGGTTAATAATTAGGCCCATCTTCATAGTCGATCTGATGTGCATCAGCTGAGATGAAAATATGTTTTAATGGCGCGTGATCTGTAGTGATTGTAAACTCATGATCCCATAAGTATAGTTTAAAGCGTTTCAGTGCCCAGATAATAGTCAAAGCTTCGCGCATAATAGTTGTGTAGATTTGTTCTGCAGGGTTAAGTTTTCTGCTTGCGTATGATATAGGATGTGTACTATCCTCAAATTTCTGTAACAATACTGCACTTATCCATGTGTTGAAAGCGTTCGTCGTTAGTAGAAACGGTTTTGAAAAATCAGGGAAGGCCAGCATGTTAGCTGAACATAAATTTTCTTAAGTGAGTTAAAGGATTTTTGACATTTTTCTGTCCAATAAAAACGTTTCTTCCTACCAATTAGAGCATACACGGACTTTTGGCGATTTTTGAAAAATCTTTAGTGATTTGTTGATAAGAATTCGCCAACCCATGGAAGGAACAAACTTTGCGCTGCGTTTTAGGGATCATAAAACTTCTAACGCAGTCGATTTTTGCAGCAGAAATCCGCCGACTTTTTTCAAAAATGACACTTTTTCAGCTTAAGTTTTGGTAAGACCTTTAACTCGTAAAGACCACTGTAGTACTCATAAAGGCAGTCTTCTCTTTATCAGTGTCTTCCCTTTCAACATGTCAGTAGCCAGAAAGTAAGTCAAGGGTACTGAAATAAATAGCTCAACGGAGGGCGTCTATTATTTCATCAATGTGTGGTAAAGGGAAAGAGTCTTTTTTAGTTATTTTTTGACTACACGATAATCAATGCAAAAACGGTTTGTACTGTCTTTTTTTCGTACAATGACTAGCACTAGGACTAGCATATGGGCTTTTAGATTCCTGAATTACACCTTTTTTAAGAATGGCTGAGATTTCATCATCAGTGACTTTTTTATGGCTTTCAGCTATGTGGTAAGTTTTTGTTGGTGTGGGGGATTATTTTTAACGTTAATAGCATGTCTAAGCACCGACGTCAAACCAGTATCCAATGTACCTGACAAAAAGACGTCTTTATTCTTTTGCAATAAGTCAGCTAATTGTTGCTGCTGTTCCTTTGTTAATTCTGAGGCTGAAAAACCTATTTCTGTTTCTGGATTGAAATCGATTGGACGTTCATGCATTAGCCCTGTGGCAATCACCTGTGCACTCTTATAACACGGAGGGTCTTCTGGCTTTGCTAATATGTCCTTGATGCTATTTTCATTCAGTACATCAGCATGGGCTATGATTATGCCATTGTATAAAATGACAGCTTTGTCAGTTGGATTTAATAATTCCATAACAGCTTTTCCAGACCGATTGATGGTTAATGATTTCGCAACCCATAATCATGTACAATTAAAAGAATCGGTTGGAGAGTCGACTATTAAATTTGTCCCATTTAGTAGCGAGGCCGCTACTGTGGTCCATGAAATCATTTGTTGGCGGGGCTGAATTTAAACTATTTTAGGAGCCACCAGTTTGATACCATTGAAAGGAAATACCAAGTCAAGATCCAGAGTTAATAATTTTCAACTCGGTAGGTGAAAATTATTTTTAAAGAAGTCAAAACCTATAAGGTCAATTTGTTGAAAAGCACTTGTGCCAAGTAATAAGACTACTAGAATAAACTAGAATACACTTTGTTGTAGATAAACTTTGTCATGGGATTTATTTCACCTATTTTGAAACAGGCATTGCCTTTATAATTGAATTGCACAACTCCTCCTAAGGTTGACGCTGACTCTTTGCATTCCACAAACTCTAAATCTTTCACTAATTTTTTTGCCAATTCTTCACTAATAATCAAGATACATGATCCAGTGTCGAAGAGCGCTCTTGAATAGATATTCTCAATTTGTACAGAAGTTTGGCTTCTGACGCGATTTTTTTATAGGCTTGGGCTTCACACCAAACCAAAATTGTGAGGTCTCCCTTTAAGTATCTTTTCGTTTGACCACGGGAGCGGATGGTACGACCTGCATTGGGATTGGGGATAGGTATTTTTCGCAAAATCTTTTGTTGATCTCCATTTTCCATGGGCTTAGCAATAGATTTGTCATCAGGAATCAAAATTTTATTATTGCAATAAAAATAAAGATAAAACGTTTATTGAGTACATAAGGATGAGAAATTTCAGATTCAGCTAGATCCATCATCAGTTATACATTACAATTCTAAATTAATAAATTACAAAAATTCTAAATATCAAAAAAATACAATATAATATATGGAAGTTACAATACTAATAAAACATATTGATAAAAGATAAAACATATATGACTAAAAGAAGAAAAAGCAATAATAAAAGAGGAACATCAAGGATAAAAAGCTCAATACCAGCAATATTTATGTTTAAAACAAGCTTATTTTTCTAAATACAGAGACTTTCCTAATTTTAAGACGAATCTCATTAGAATCAGATGCTAAAACATAAAAATCATTAAAACTCGGCTCAACAGATTGGTCCTTACAAAATAAAACATAATCATGTATCGCAGATGGCTTAGATAAAATTGATTGATTTGTCAAGCGCAAAATACCAATATGCTTTGAAATTTGAGTACTTTTGTGACGTGTAGACTCGCCAATATAAGCAGCATTGCAGCCGCTACACTGATATTTATAAAAAAATGTTGGATTTCAGTTCAAACATTTTTTTGTCCTTAAACGGGAAATAGTTTGAAACTCTACGCAAATTTTGAAATACTACCCTAAGACTGACCTGAGGTAAAAAACGATAAAACAATTTTCTTAATTTTGTGCTAACATGTATGGAATATAAACCAGCGTAGGGTAAAACAATACACAGAGATGTTGTCTGCGCGGAAAGATGGAGGGATAAGAGTTCTTATGTAAAAAAGACTTGACTTGACTTACGTAAATATAAATCACAAGGAAAATTCTTAAAACTACTGGATAAATGGAACGATGTATACAATAATGAAAATACAAGACCAAACTTAAACATACTAGGAATAAAAGTATTAAAATCGGAATAAACACCACTAAAACTGGGTTTTTTTATAAACAGAAGTACTAAACCTATTATTTTGCTTAGAAATTAACAAATCCAAAAATGGTAAAACATTATTATTTTCTTCCTCAGAGGTAAAAACAATAGACTTATTCGCCATTAGGTCGGACTCTTGCTAACGCCCTTCTTTGCTGTCATGAGCGACAATGGTTACAGGACTGTCCTTTGGAATTTAAGCCGCTGTTTTACCGCCATTATGTCGATGACTGTTTTATAATCTTTTGTGATAAATCGCACGTTTTAAAGTTTAAGGAATTTTTAAATTCGCGCCATAAGTCAGAAATTAACAAATCTAAAAATGATAAAACATTATTATTTTCTTCCTCAGAGGTAAAAACAACTGACTTATGGCGCGAATTTAAAAATTCCTATAGGTTTAGTACTTTTGTTTATAGAAAACCTAGTTTTAGTGGTGTTTATTCCAAGTTTAATAGTTTTATTCCTAGTACGTTTAAGTTTGGTCTTGTGTTTTCATTATTGTATAAATCGTGTCATTTATCCAGTAGTTTTAAGAATTTTAATTGTGATTTATATGTACTCAAGTCTTTTTTACATAAGAACTTTTATCCGTCTGGTTTTATTGATTGGTGTGTTTAAAAATTTTTAAATAAGGCTTTGCGCGCAGACACCAATAAGTCATGTACAGTTGATAAATTGTCTTTGTGTATTGTTTTACCCTACGCTGGTTTCAGGTACCCAGATTTCAGAGCATATTGATATTTTGTGCTTGACAAAGCGATCAATTTTATCTAAGTCATCCGCTATACATGATCATGTTTTTTGTTAGGACCAAGCTGTTGAGCCGAGTTTTAATGATTTTTATGTTTTAGCATCTGATTCTAATGAGTTTCGTCTTAAAATTAAAGAATGCTCCATATTAAGAAAAATAAGCCTGTTTTAAATAAAAATATTGCTATTATTGAGTTTTTTTCTTGATGTTCCTCTTTATTATTGCTTTTTCTTCTTTTAGTCATATATGTTTTATCAGTATGTTTTATTAGTATTGCAACTTACATTTATTATATTGTATTTATTAATATTTAGAATTTTTGTAATTCATTAATTTAGAAATGTAATGTATAACTGATGATGGATCTGGTTTCACCTACAGGGTTGTAAGCACTTTTGGCTACATCTAAATATGGGATGTTGGGGGAACTTAGAATTTGGTCCAAATGTTGCTTAATTTGCTGACCAAAAAGAGTCGGCTGACTTGGTTCAGGGATTAGAATTGCTGCTTTTTGTACACTTTTGGGGGGTTGGATGGAGAAGGTGTGGGAGACCACAGGGCGTCAACCGCCAGGTGGATGAAAAAGAAAAAAATTTCCTTGTCGGTCAAGGGAGCGCCTGGGGTGACTCTCACGCCCTCTCTTGTGCTACCACTATTTTCTCTGTTGCACTACCAGACCGCCTCTGACGCCTACCAGAATGATGGTCGGTCGTCCGGCATGCACTGGTCTTTTTTTCAGGAGGTCATTTTCTGGCATTCAGTCCACTTGTATTCGGCTAGTCTTCAAGCCTACCAAAAGCAATCATGGTTAGTGTCTGGTGGTTTAGATTACACTGGCCATAAAGAAGAGATAGCCAGTTCGGCATCACGATCAACGTCTGGCTTTCATAACATTGTCATCCCATAGTTTGCCATTATGTCCATCGACATAATTGGTGGAACATGGGAAACAGGCCCTGTGACAAGGGGGCAGGAGGGCCATGCCCCCCCCTTTCTGGGTTGGCGGGGATAAAAAATAAGGAAGATGAGGTAGGTCCAAGGGGGTGGGAGGAGGTAAAAGCGAAGTTAAATTTATGAACCCTGCTTCTCTCTACCTTCTTTCTTGGGGTATGCGACCTGCCGGCCTGGCTGCCTTGAATTCAATGTAAATAGGTATTTTTAAGCCCTATTTTTGATCATTTTTAATGCTAAATCAAAAAATTTTTCCTCTGGCGGCTGTGGGGACATCCCTCTGACCCCATGGCTTACACTTTGCATCCGCCTGGCGCCGCTTTGCGGCGAAAAATGCGGCGCTTTGCCCAGCATTTATTTTCCATTTTCAGTTTTGCAGAGTCTGGCCCCCTCCTTTCAGAAACCCTGGCACAGGCCCTTATGGGGAATTACAATAGTTTTACATTTTTGACTCTTTACCAGCATTTGTGACTGGTGGCCCCGTATTATTTTGACTGCTATTAGTCAGGTGATAGCTAGTCACATTTTAAGTTTGCCAACTTTGTTGGGAGCCTGTGAAAAGCTTTAGGGATAATAAGTAGTACCATTATAATTAATAGGCTGCAGCGCTACTGAAGTAGCGGGTAGCGGGTACTGAAGGCTAACGGGGCTTTGGGGCTGCAAAGCGCCACATATACCTCAGCCACAGCAGTCACATGCAAAGTGACCTACCCATTTACAATTATTGCAAATTGCCTTTTCCACCTCTTATGCAAGAATCGGGGCCAAGGGCATTATTCCCTCAAGTAGGGCTGCGCCCATTTCTATAGAAACTGTTTTCATGGTTACCTACTCCATGGTTATGATGGTTATCATGGCTCCTTTCCTTATGACAGTTGTGAGCTGATATCCTTGTCAGCTACTGTTGGGGTACCTGTAGTGGGTGGAGGACATACTGACTACTGCTAAAGCTGTTTTTCCAGCTTTCACTATGTCTTCTGCACAATCGGCATATTTGGGGCCGTCATCATACATTTTTGACTGATCAAACATTTGAAATTCATCTTTTATTTTTGACAGTAATCGGTTCCAGAGATATCGGGTTTGGTTATCTTTCCTCTGTCAGTCGATATAATTGTTGCTTGCAGGGAACGCTACTGTACCAAATAAGGGACTCATGTAGCGTACACTTCTACGGACTCATTTCCGGCTTGTGCACAGCAATGTAACTGAACAGCGACTGATACTGACACATTGTACAATTTCTGTGTTTGGTTCTAATAATGTTCCAATAGTCAGACCCTTCCGACTTAGAAATTGAATTATAAAATGTCTTAGCGGTTCTGTCCAGGAGCATCGCTAAATAACCTGCCTATTTTTCCTCCTGGGCTCCAAGGTAAATGAACACTTTTTCTGGTTCCTCTACCCAGGCACCGAATGGAGTAGCAGAGTTACGTCTAGAATATCTTTGATATTTTATTCAAAATAATTTGGTTAGTTCTGCTATTGTCAATTTGTTGACCTGTCTTCCGTTTCTTTATCATTGAGAGTTAGTTCTGCTAACTGCAAAGGCGCCTTTGTTTTGGGTTGTAATTTCTCAGTTGAAGTTTCTCCTATGAGTGTTAGGAGCAATTGTGCAGGGTCATCATGCCTCTTGAAGAGCGATGGCTTCTTCTCTCCATTTTCAAAACTTTTCTTAACATTGATGTCTTGCTTGTTTTAGTCGCTCTCGCCTTGGTGATTCAATTTTAAAAATTTCATCTTTGCTGCTGGTGTCTCTGGTACGTTCAAACATAGACAATACATCTGAGGAATTGTAGCTTGATCTAGCTCTTCTACGTGGCTGGGTTGAGGACAACCTTCCCTGGTTGCAGGGCCGGTGCCATCCCCACCCTGGGAGACGCCAGCTTGGGTTGGCTCAGTCCAGCGCCTCAGGACCCAATCACTCATTACCTGCTCTTTGAATCCTTGTTGTCATTGAGCGGAAAGAGGCGCATTCTGTGCATTTACCTGACCTATGAGTTGCCTTTGGTCATGGGTCTGCTGTGATTTAGCCTTTATTTAATAATAATAATATATATATATATATATATATATATATATATATATATATATATATATATATATATATATATATATATATATATATATATATTTATATAAATATATATATATATATGTATAATAAAAAGAATTTACCACGACTGAACTCATGGGACTCCGTGTCTATCCCTCTACCTAGCTGAGAGGAACCTAGGGCTTTGCTTAACACTAATTAACCCACTCAAAACGTAGATATCACTCCTATAGAGTCCCCTCAATTTATATGCTGACTAGAAAAGGAAAAAAAGAAAGTTAGAAATGGAAAATTTTACCATTGCTAACTCCACGATGTTCCTTGTGATACCTGTCTAGCTGCAAGCGGCTACTGATACAAGACCCGTGATCACGATCAAGGGATATTGACATGGGCCCCATTATTGGCTCCAATTTGTAGCGCCAGCTGATACTTATTTTACAGTGCCACAATCAAAAGTATCACATTGAACAGCAAAGTGCACAATGGTTTACGGCTGAACTTAAAAGTAAATATTACTTACCTGATTCTAGAAGGAGATACGTGCGGACCTATTTATGGAGCTTTGGGAGAACCCTGTATTGTTTGTGTGGCTAAAGATGGATTAGAAAGCTCTCACAGTAAGCAGAGCTAAGTTGGGTTTATGCTGTGCGTAATGCTGCTGTTTTTGTAGTATTTTATATATGTTAATTTCAGCTAGAAATAAAGTTTTACAAAAAAGTTATGTTTTATGTTATTACAAGATTTAATATACATTTAAGCGTTCTACACTTGACCAAAAACAAAACAAGATTTTAAACAAAACAAGATTGATAAGACTGATTGATAATCACGATTTTGTGATCTAACAAATTGTGCAGCAATCATGACATATATCCAAATCTTCTTTAACCCAATTATAACTTGTTCATATAAAATCTATATGACTTATATCTATATATCTATATAAAATTGGAACATAGATACAACTGACAGTGGAGAATCAATTGCTAATCACGATTTTGTGATATGACAAATTGTGCCCTCAATCATGACGTATATGCAAATTTTATTTTAAACAATTATAACTCCTCAAATAAAATTTACATAACTTGAAATTCGGAACATAGATAGAACTTAACAGACAATCAATTGGTGGCGATGTTGTTTTTTTTTTGATTTGATATTTGTGCGGTCGCTGTAAATGGGATTTACAATTAGCAAGCTTATACCGTGAAGCACAGTCAAAAACAAGGGTGTTGAGTTTGCCAATCTTTTAACCAACATATAACAACTGACATTGAAGAATCAATTGATAATCTGAAAAAAAATAGTTTGAAAAAAATAAGATATACAGAAATAAATTTGATGAATTTTAATTACACTTTACGTCTATTTAAAGAGGGTATAGATTTTTTATTATGTGATATAGATGGATATAGATATAGTGGCATTAAAATCGCTTTAATTTGCTTTGCCACTCAATGCCACTCTATTTTTTTATAAACCGGTAAATTTGTTTAGATTTTTTTAGACAAATTTGATAGCTATGGTGACAGAAGTTTACACTGACACAGAAAAGTCACATGTTAGAAAGATATACATTTAGTTAGTTTTGTTATACTAATTTAATTATATTTTTAGCGTTTTTTCATTACAGTGGATAGATTTTTCACAAAAATGTAATGTAATGTTTTATAAATTTAAAAATGTATACATAGCAAATCAATTTTTGTAGATTTTTTTTATTTTTCTTTAAATATTTTCATTGCCTTTTTAAACTTTTTTTTGTTTTAATGATAGATACTTCTTCAGTCATTTTAATATCATTGTTCTGTTTCATAGTTATCTAGAAATCTAAAAAAAATAATAAAGACATCAAAACATTTTAATTAAAAAAAAGAATTAAAACAGATTTTAATTAGAAAAAGTCACGCTGGACGGTTTTAAAACAAGGCTTGAACTAAACCGAAGGCTATCTGGAAGAGACAAATCTAACAAGCCATGGTTTTTTGCATAAAATTCGTAAACAGATATTAATTTGAAAAACGACCGTTTTATTTTTTTCTTTTTCTTACAATGATAAGTTAATTTGCAATTTGCTTTTTTATAATGTTAATTTTATTTTTTTTATTTTTTCATTTGCAGAAATTATAATAATAATGCAATAAGCAAGAATGGATTACAAATATTTCTTAAAAATAAACAGGATTATAAATAATTAATATAATCTTAATAAAATTTTAATAAACAGCGCTTAATTTTCATTTTAAAGAAGATTTTTTAAATTTAAGTGATGTTTAAGCCATTCCAAATAATTATAAATGAAGTGGTTGGCAGTTCTTGAAAATGAAAATTTGCTTATTTGTGGACCAAAATTAAGGTGAATTTGCAGTTTCAAAGTATTATCAAAATTTTAAGGCCGTTTGGAACAGGATATATTATTTTAAAATAAAATTTTCAAGTGCTTTTACTAAAACACGTTCGTTTTTTGATTTGTCGCTACTTTGTGGCATTTTGGTTTAGTTACAATTAATAATTATGTTTTAAAATTATCAATGGGCTGGTTGATATAAAACCACAAAATTTTTTAATATTTCAGATTGTACTCGGACAAAAGGAAATGGTATTAAATTTGAGACAAATCATTTAGACTCAATATTACTAAATGCTTTTTTGCAAACAGAGTAATACCAAAAATATATAACATAATGATACAGGGAAAATATGTGACTTCATATATTTCTCAGACACATTGACTGCTCTTATTAGGGCGCTCCCTAATAAGATAGAGCTTTTATTAGGGCCCTGTTTTTGAAAGGGGGTCCATATTAGGGTGTGTAACAGCTCTTATTAGGGCGCGCCCTAATAAGAACGCGCTCTAATTAGGGTGCGCCCTTATTAGCACACTTATCGATTTTCAAAACAAAAGATTATTTATAAGTCTGTCTTTTGCGACTGTTATTGTAGCTGCAATGGTTCAGTGGTAGTGATCCGCCCTACCACTGAGCCGGCGACAGGTTCAAAAGTATTATACTAAACTATTAAAAAGTATTATACAAAAGTAGTATACTTCTTTGTATTTTTATTATTTTAAGATTGTCAATCTTATTTTTTGTCTTATTATTTTTTTTTATTTTAACATAAATAGCCAGCAAAAAATAGTCGTTTGTTTTTGTTATTGTTTTTTTAGAATTTATACTTGCATTTGGTACACCATAACAATTGAGTAGTGTAGCATTCCAATTTATTTTTTGTTTAAACCAGTGTTCCTCATTTTAGTCGTCTTGAAAACCTAGGTTTAAAGGTTAACTTGTAGATGAAACCTCCTAAGTTCCTATAAGCTAAATGTCCCACTCGCGTTCAATACGATCCCAGGGGGAAGGAATAATACACTTAAGGGGAAGAATTCTATGACGCAACATTTTACTCACTTATTGATTAATTTTGACGGCATTTTAAAACTGACCCTTAAATAATAAATTACAAATTACAAAAAGAGAAACAACTACAATTAAAATTACAGCATAAACAAATGGTATGCTAAAATAACTGTATCACAATAAATCTAGCAGATTCCTAAAAATAAAAACATGATTAAATAATCCTAAATTAAACTAAAAGAAACCGGCTGCGGTTTTTGAACCTAAATTAAAATACTTTTCCCCTTATTAAACCTAACTCAAAAGTTTCAAATTATTTCTTAACCTTTGGAGCATTGAAATTCTGTACCATCATATATCGTTTTATCTAGTTCACTAAATACTTTCAGAAAGCGACTAAAAATTATATATTGTAATAATCCATACTTTTTATATTTTTTTTAGGATTTCTTACGTTTATTTTCTTATTTGTAAGTGTCCTTCTTTTTAAATCGTATATATTGTGTTCATATTATTATATGTTTTGCTGAAATTAAGTAACCTTTGCAACAACTATGGGAAATACTGACCAACTAATGCTGAAACAATTTTTGTATTGATACATAAATGTTATTTGATGATATGTTTAGGATATATTTTTAAATATTGCATTTTATTGTTAAATTTAAATGTGCCTTGCTTTATATATTTCGCCTTAGGTTAAACAGCAGATAAATTTTTAAAAAAATTTACGCAAAAACACAAAATACACTGCACGCTCAATATGAGGAAAATTAAGAAATGCATTTTCATACTTTTTAACTAAACAATATAGCCAAAAAACATCTGTTTAATAGTTTTAAATAAAAAATAGTGACGTCTAAAATCAAAAAATTCATTTCATTTCATTAAGTATAGGTTTAAACTAAAAAAAACTAAGAAAACTACGATTTTTTACATTTTATTTTTTTGTACCCTCTCTCATACAGTAAAAGGCGCTTATTTAGAACTATAGTCTATATAAAAATGATGCAGACTGGCAACAAACCTCGAAATTTGAAATGTTATATATCCATAACGGAGGTTAGAATATGTGCGGGACATATATGGGAGCATAGCTTAGACTCTTGGCTATCTTTTGAAAAGGTTAGAAAAAAATGTTTTTTGAAGAACGTCATCAGCCGATGCGGTGAAACAAACCGGGTCCCAAAAAACTTTTTTATTAGTATGGTATAAGAAACGCCGCTTGGTATGCTGTTAAAACATACTTTTTCGAGTTTTTTCTGAAAGTTTGAGCGAAATCGGCTCACTTAATTTTTTTTATAATGCGTTCATAGCGCGCGGTTTTCACGATTTTTTGCAAATTTTTGCCACGTTAATAAACTGTCCCAATTATTTATTTTGTTTTGCTTCCTGCTTAAAGTGTGTATGATATTGATCATATTGTTATATATTAAATGTCCACCAATTTTTTTTCTTTACTTTTGACCTAAATTTTTTTTGGGGGTTGACCACCCGGTGGCTAGGAGGGCCAAACACAAATGCCAAAAAAAATTTCAAACTTTTTTTTCAAAACCATTAAAAATGTAAAATTTATCACATATGACGAATTTTTATATATCATTTGTGTAAAAAAACCTAATATTAAGCTTACAATAAGCTGCCAAAAATGAAGAATTTGAAATTTGAAAGGATTCCAAGCCCATATGCTGGCAGCAGCAAACCTTTCAATTAAAAAGTTTTACAAGATAATAAACTTTAAAAGATTAGTTTTAATTTTTTTTAATTTATTTTGATTTTAATTATTAGAAAATGGTCCTAATAACCCTATGAAAACGCAACATAAATTTTCGTTAAAATTACAAAATACTTCCTTACGTCATGCAAAATTTTTTTATTACGTCATAATTGATTTTTATTGGCTCTTCCACAATTAAAATGAAGCAATTCAAACCAAATCGCGGATTCAAACGTTTTCACACGAAAAATAGCATTATTTTAAAAAATTACATTGGGATATTAACAAAAGTTGAGTGACTGACAAAAGTTATTAGAAATTTGTTTTTGTGTTGAAATGTTGAAAAACGGGAAAACATGTTTGCAAGTAAGAAAACACTTAAAAAAGATCATTTTTTAGCTGCGATATTGCCATTTTCGTGGTAGGATTTTAACTTTGAAAATATGTTTTTTCTAACAAAATAACCTGGAAATTCAAAAAAAAAACTTTTAAGGCTTATTTTTTTGAAAAAGTTTTTAATTTAAAGGTTTGCTGCTGCCAGCATACAGGCTTGGAATGCTTCCAAATTTAAAAATTTGTCATTTTTGACAGCTCATTGTAAGCTTAATACAAACGGTTGTTTTACCACAAACGGTATATCAAAATTCGTCATATGTGATAAAATTAACATTTTTGATGGTTTTGAAAAAAAATTTCGGCATTCCTGTTTGGCCCCTCTTAGCCCCCGGGGTCAACCCCCAAAAAAAAGTTTTTAGGTCAAAAGTAAGGAATAAAAATTGGCGGACATTTTATATATAACAATATGATCAATATCCTACACACTTCGAACAGGAAGGAAAACAAAATAAATAATTCAGACAGTGTATTATCGTAGCAAAAATTTGCGAAAAATCGTGGAAACCACGCGCATTCTACGCATTATAAAAAAAATTTGAGCAAGCCGATTTCGCTCAAACTTTCAGAAAAAACACAGAAAAGTATGTTTTAACAGCATATCAAGCGGCGTTTCTTATCTCATACTAATAAAATATTTTTGTTTTTTTTTGGGACTAGGTGTTTTCACCGCATCGGCTG
>JASAMX010030558.1:0-15308 GCA_030248175.1 Microlaimidae sp. YZB2_3 | reverse complement strand
GGGCGAGGCTTTCAAGGACTAATGGGTTCGTTGAAGCTGCAAGTCCGTCAACCGCTGAACAGAGTTGGAAATTGCACTCAAACTCCACGTCCTGCCACTTTTCAATCAATCTTAAATACGGCAAACTAAATAGAAAAACCGAACAGCCTCATTAACCGCGCTCTACGGCCTTTCACTATTTATTGTAAAAACTTCAAGTCCCAAATGCCCAGCAATCCCTTCATCAAGAAAACGACAAAATGACAAATTTCCGACTGATTTTCGATCGTTAGCTTTGTAGGTATTTAGTGCTTGTCATTATTAGATTGATAATCAGGTAGGTACGTAATGAGCGACCATTGGACAGCTAATTAATTTTAGTTCGGAAAACTAAGTTATTTTATTTTTATCTCGTTTTGAAAAAATGGTGGTGACATTTATGATAAATTAAACTTATGAAAATATCAGATATATTATTTTGAGTTCCTGTTTTTGTTTTAAACAAAAGAAGAAATTTTCTTCAATAGTCACTTACCTTAAAACAGGAAAATCTAACACCAAAAAGTATACCGCGTAACGTAACGAAAATGATAAAAAAAATTAATTTTATTTTTTTATTCTCAAAAAGTATACCGCGTAACGTAACGAAAATGATAAAAAAAATTAATTTTATTTTTTTATTCTATTTAAACAGAATATCGTTGGGTAATATGTCCTTAACGTTTCTGTTATCTGTTCGTATTTATCAAAATTATTCTAAGAGAACTGAGAATCTATATAAGTAAAACAACTTTATACCCAGACTTTTAATACTTTATTATTCTTTGTATGAATATAGATATAATTGATTTCTCTTAATCTATAAACAAATCCACATTAAGTTTGTTTCTGTTAGTTGCACTGGTTTGATCGTCGTAAAAAGTGAAACATAATTTATTTCACACAATAAAAACTATACTGGATTGTAGTAAAATTTTAAAAAAATCATGCAATAAAAATCATGAAGTAATAATTAATTTTTAAATATTAATTCAATTAGCTGAAAAAAGGCACCGTAACTAATATTCATATTTTAAAAATTTCAAAATAAAAAAATCGTAATAAGCAGATGAATGAGGTTTCTTTAAGTTGTGTTTTATCATTGTTTAAGTTTTCTTTTGGTATTATTTTTTAAATTATTTTCCAACAAATAAATGCAGGTTTAGCAGCAACGCGTCTGCTGGTATAAAACAAAAAACGGTTAATGAAACAATTTCTTTAGTGCTTCTGCATTATAAACTGCCTTAGCATAATTTTAAACGTTTTAAATTTGGTTTAAATTTAAATTTAAATTTGGTTTATTGCGAAAATTTTAAAATTAAACATATTGAAACATTATTCTTGAAAAAAAATTTAACTAACCGTTAAAAGGTTGAGAATTTTGTTTCAAATTGACAATTTCGATAAATTATTGTTTAAACAAGATATTTAATCATTAATATTAAATTGTTTGAAAATTTTAATTGTTTTATTTTTAAATATAGTTAATGCAATTTTTGTATTTTAAGAAAATTTTTGTATATTTTATACAAGAAAAAAATTTAAAAAAACTGCGTTCTAATAAATTTAAAAAAGTTATAGCTAAACAATTTCAATTCGTCCTTCTACATATTTCATATAGAGTTTTACGAGGTCAATAAATATAATTTAACCATACTAAAACTCACTATCTATCTTTTTTTAAAATGTAGCAATAAAACATCTTTCCCGCGCATATTAACAACAAAACACCAAAATATTAAAAAAATTCGTACGAGAAACAATTTTCAAACAAAACATAATGAAATGGTAAAGTATAATACGAAAATACAATGGACCATAGAATAAACTGAATAATAATTTACAAAGCCAATAATAAAACTTACATCTTCTCTCAAATTGTTTTCCACATTTTATCGTTAAAGTGTAACGTTTTTAAAAGTAAAATGTGAGAGACCATTTCGAAGAAAAATTACGTTTTATTATTGGACTCTATAAAAGTACATAAATTACATATTTATTCAATTGACTATTATGCATTGAATTTTTGTATATTATAGTTAACCCTGTTTTCGGTTTTTTGTTCAGTTATTGTTTCTCGTAAGGAATTTTGGAGAATTTTTTGATGTCGGGTTTTATTCCGCTTGCTTTTGACTAATATCACAATGCAAAATCTTCTTTGTGACCTTTATGTACATACAAATTTCCGTCGTAGTTTTTTATACCATTTTTTATGGATCTACGTAATTCCCAAAATGGCGTAAATGTGCAAATCATCTAATGCATTTATTCATGCAAATTATCAAATGCAATATTTGGTGCAAAAATAAAATATTTAAGTAAAAAATTATAATTTTAAGGCATTTGTGTATTTTTAAGAGCAATATCTTTAAAAATGTTAAACGGATCCAAAAATTAAGATATATTTTAACAGTGAAAACTATAATAATCGGTTTTATCGGTAAAAAATGACTAAACCCGACCATTTAGAAAGCTGTATTTTTAAATGGCGATATTATTGTGAGTTTTAACGGATCAAAAGAACAAAAATACTTTTTAAAAACTGAGAACACGGAAAATTTTATAAAATCAGTTTTTATCGTGAAAAAATGACCAACCACAAACTCCATCAGTTAGAGAACTGCGGTTTTAAGGAAATATTGCCGACGATGATCGAATTTTTTTCTTGCTAAAGACTAATTATTAAAGTTTAAAAAAGACATAGTAGCAAATCTTGTAATAATAACTTTATTATTTATAATAAACCTTATAGTTTTTTTACTTAAATACAGCTTTTTTTTCTACTTAATCATTTTTTCAAAAGAGCGGTCGCGTCAAAAAGTCAAGAATGTCAATGTGACAAAGTTCCGACAATTTAATGCACTAAATTTGTTTGACATTGAAAAAAAATCGCCGTTGTTATTAATGGGGCGAGGCTTTCAAGGACTAATGGGTTCGTTGAAGCTGCAAGTCCGTCAACCGCTGAACAGAGTTGGAAATTGCACTCAAACTCCACGTCCTGCCACTTTTCAATCAATCTTAAATACGGAAATGAGATAAAAACCGAACAGCCTCATTAACCGCGCTCTACGGCCTTTCACTATTTATTGTAAAAACTTCAAGTCCCAAATGCCCAGCAATCCCTTCATCAAGAAAACGACAAAATGACAAATTTCCGACTGATTTTCGATCGTTAGCTTTGTAGGTATTTAGTGCTTGTCATTATTAGATTGATAATCAGGTAGGTACGTAATGAGCGACCATTGGACAGCTAATTAATTTTAGTTCGGAAAACTAAGTTATTTTATTTTTATCTCGTTTTGAAAAAATGGTGGTGACATTTATGATAAATTAAACTTATGAAAATATCAGATATATTATTTTGAGTTCCTGTTTTTGTTTTAAACAAAAGAAGAAATTTTCTTCAATAGTCACTTACCTTAAAACAGGAAAATAAAAAAAAGAAAAAAAAATTAATTCTATTTTTTTATTCTCAAAAAGTATACCGCGTAACGTAACGAAAATGATAAAAAAATTAATTTTATTTTTTTATTCTATTTAAACAGAATATCGTTGGGTAATATGTCCTTAACGTTTCTGTTATCTGTTCGTATTTATCAAAATTATTCTAAGAGAACTGAGAATCTATATAAGTAAAACAACTTTATACCCAGACTTTTAATACTTTATTATTCTTTGTATGAATATAGATATAATTGATTTCTCTTAATCTATAAACAAATCCACATTAAGTTTGTTTCTGTTAGTCGCATTGGTTTGATCGTCGTAAAAAGTAAAACATAATTTATTTCACACAATAAAACTATACCTGATTGTGGTAAAATTTTAAAAAAATCATGCAATAAAAATCATGAAGTAATAATTAATTTTTAAATATTAATTCAATTAGCTGAAAAAAGGCACCGTAACTAATATTCAATTTTTAAAAATTTCAAATTAAAAAAATCGTAATAAGCAGATGAATGAGGTTTCTTTAAGTTGTGTTTTATCATTGTGAGTTTTCTTTTGGTATTATTTTTTAAATTATTTTCCAACAAATAAGTGCAAAATGCAGGTTTAGGAGCAACGCGTCTGCTGGTATAAAACAAAAAACGGTTAATGAAACAATTTCTTTAGTACTTCTGCATTATAAACTGCCTTAACATAATTTTAAACGTTTTAAATTTGGTTTAAATTTAAATTTAAATTTGGTTTATTGCGAAAATTTTAAAATTAAACATACTGAAACATTATTCTTGAAAAAAAATTTAACTAACCGTTAAAAGGTTGAGATTTTTGTTTCAAATTGACAATTTCGATAAATTATTGTTTAAATAAGATATTTAATCATTAATATTAAATTGTTTGAAAATTTTAATTGTTTTATTTTTAAATATAGTTAATGCAATTTTTGTATTTTAAGTAATTTTTGTATATTTTATACAAAAGCAAAATTTAAAAAAACTGCGTTCTAATAAATTTAAAAAAGTTATAGCTAAACAATTTCAATTGGTCCTTTCATATTTCATATAGAGTTTTACGAGGTCAGCGAAATATAATTTAACCATACTAAAACTCACTATCTACGTTTTTCTTAAAATGTAGCAATAAAACATCTTTCCCGCGCATATTAACAACATTTTTTTGTAACCGATTAAAACATCAAAATAAAAAAAAATTCCATATTAAAAACTCTATGAGCCTGTTGTATTCGTTTAATAAAATTCTTAAACAATTTTTTTTAAGTTTTTAATATCTATTTAATAGAATATTCTTCCAAAGTTTTTAATCATTTTTTAATCTTGAAGTTTACTATAAAGTTCGATTAAAGGTGTATTAAAGGTTTATCATTTTAATGTGAACGCAACGCATTATATTTTTTACCAACTTCAGTGTGGTAAATTTTAAAACACACAACCTCCTGTTTTGCTGGGGTTTCTAAGTTAAAAAATTAAGCTCTGAAAACAAATAAACGTATTTTTGTGTTCTACGATTCAAAAATTCCAGAATGGTGTAATGTTATGCAATGTATTGATTATTATGATTCCAATCCTTGTAAATTATGTAAGGTTATTATGTTGATGTAAAAGGTTTTGGTAAAATGTGATTTTTAAACGGCAATATCTCGGGAAGTTTTTACCGGATTAGAAAAATAAAAATAATTTTGAAAAGTTAAAAACACGATAAAATTTTAAAGTTTGCTTCGTCTGGGAAAAATGATCAATTACAAACCTGATTTTTTAGATGAGTGCCCCTTTAAATATCAACTGGAAGATAACGTCATCAAAAAATCTTAAAACCACACAGTGCGTTGTCAAACTCTTAATAAGCAAGCAGAAAATCTAAAGTTGTATCTTTAATGAAAAATTTTAACTAGTGCTTTTAAGAAAACTAATTTTCTAAGTGTTTTTGTAAGTGTAAATAGCGAAATTGTACAGCAAAAATAAAAAAAGGATATTTCATAATTAAAAAATATAAAAATTAGGATAAAAGGAAATTAAATTAGGATTAGACTGAACGATACAAAATCGTATTACAGGCTAAATGCAATTTCACGCAGTAAATAAAATGAAAATAATAAACAGCACAAAACCGCTAAAATTTTACTTTAAAAAAAACCGGTTTATTTTTGCAGGCAAGTTTGCTAAATTTTTGAAAAGAATCCCACTTAGCCAGATTTACCAAATCATTCTGATTTACTAGCAGATTACCAGAAAAATATTATTTTATTTTGAAAAAATTGAAAAACATCACACCGAAAAAATGCTTTGACAGAGTATCTTACACTTGGAAAGTTGAAACTAATATTTTTTGCTATTTTAAAATAAATTTTTAGACGAATAAAAAAGCTGAATTTATTGCTGTTATCAATTATACGACTTTTAAAACATGCATGAATATCTGACTGAACTGAACATTCGCGGAGAGCTAGGAATATTTAAGCATTGTTTTATAATTTATAGTAATACCCCATTAATTTGTCAAAAATATAAAAACACCACTCAACCTTTATTGTCATATGAGTACTGTAAAAATGAAGCAGAAAATCCAAAATAAATTTTTAAAACGTGCGTTTAAAAGAAATATGTCGTTTTTGAACAAGAATTTGCATAATAATATCATAAAATTATATTGCCTTAATTCGAAATAAAAAAATATTTCCGCAGGTTTTGAGAAAAATTGGAAAAGTTTAGCCAAAACATGAGTTAATAAATAATAAAAAATTATTCGAACAAAAAAAATCAAATAATATTTAATTTCTTCATTTCTTTTTACTACCTGTAGTAAAAAGAACTTGAATCATATTTATGAGATAAATTTACTTGGAAAATTTTTGTCTGAAATTCCTAGAAAACAAACGCCTTCAATGTTAGACCAAAGTTTACAATAATTTAAACATAAAAACGTTCTAAATATTGAGCAGGAAAAAAGGCAATACTACACCTGATGTGTATTTATTGAAAATTAAAAAAAAAACTATGTAGTAAACAGGTTACATTATTATTAATATAGTGTAATATAAGTTATTTCGTTAAAAAGTTGTTTTAAAAAAGTTAAAAATAAGTTATAGTAAATAATTATTTAAAAAATTTAAAAAAACACCTGATAAACAAATAAATTTAAGACTTACCATAGACATACGTAAAGTGTAAACCTCGTATTTTTGTTGGCTTTGCTGAAAAAAGATTTTCTTCAGAAAAACCCCTATAGCTGGGAATGTTTCAATATATGAATCCGGATTTCTTGCGCATTTTATCGAATTAACAACATAAAAAGTTCAGTCTTCAAATCTTTGGTCATGAAAACCGATTGACGAATCACAGATAATTTAAAATAAAAAAAAAACAGTCGATCAATTCATAATTATACAAATAAAAATATCAGTTCAGATATCAGAAGTTCCGAAGTAAAGTTTTAAATTCTTTAGAGTCCAAGTGCAGCACATTACACGGGTCTTCACTTTTAATGAGAAAACACAATGAACCGAAAAAAGAACAGTTAAGAGCGGGGTATCCACGGAGGTTTAAAAGAGCAGTTTTCCAACTTAAAATTCATGAACCATAAAAGATCCTGCCCACAGATAATTGTATATCACGAAGCTTTTTAGTTCACTGGGTCCGTATAAATCTCCTGAGTTAATGATATAGCCATTTGGAAATCGAGATTTAGATAATAAAAAAAAAGCTTGCGGGGCCTAATTTTACCTTACTGCGGTGTGTTTTTATTATTTCTTACGCATAATAAGAACAGCGAAGGTGACCGTTGGAGAAGCTTTTCTATAAAACTACATTAAAGCAGGACTTTTTTTATAATTTTAGTTTGCTGGGATTTGATACATTTAATACATTTTGATTTTATTTTGCTATTATTCTTAATTTTTTGGCATTGAAAAATGGAAAGATTACTATCTTGCAGTTTTAAAAATTGAATTATGCGAATAAAAATAATTATCTAAATTATCAAAAACTTAACCGCAGTTCAAAAAAGTAACTGGAACGGAAAGATAAATAACTGATTCATGGTGTTTTTGGGCAGGACACAAGAATATGATTAGAGGCAAAATTGACATAACAGACGACTATTTTAGAGTAGACTAACAACGAAAACATTATAGGATGAAGTTTTTTCTACCGGTTCTGATATGTATCTTCCTTTCCTTTTTTGTTTTCCCTAGTAATTTGAGCAACAGAGGACAGCTAGTTCAAATCGAAGATTAGGGTTAAAGATTAATATAAAATTAACAGTTTTATTGAAGTTAAAACATTTAAAAAAAACTTTTCCGACATATTAGTTTATTGACAGCTTCAACTTTCGTTAGATTACATAGTTTAGAAGATAAATTTTAGTAATATAAGAAGTTTTATTGTTTTCATTTTTGTCTTTATTCAGAAAATTATATTAACTTAAAGATCAGCTAATTCTCCAAAAATTTCTTCAATGTTAGATTTAATTCGATTGGAACATACTGTATTCAGACAGATTTGCCTATCCGTCTATACTTTTTAATTTGATAAATATTTTCAATTTTAAAAAAGTCATGCAAAAATATTATAAAAAATAATAAGAAACGACGTAAAATTGTTTTTTTATTTCCAATAATTAACAGGAATTTTGATTCTTCTGGGTTATTAATTTTGCTTCACTTTCATCATGATAATAAAGTTAAAACACATTTTTACTTGTAAAACAGCTTTTTGTTTGTTTTTTTTTCAGACTGAGGTGGTGTTCCACTTAAGCTTGTATAAAGTTTTTTTTCCATTTAAAAATTTAGTCAACAATTGTTTACTTTGAGCAACAAAATATTCACTGAAATGAAAATATTAACAAATGTAACGACTTAAGCTACAATTGCCGTTTGAAGTTTTCTTGTTAAAAAAACAAATAGTTTTGAAATAGTAAATACTAAAATTTCAATTAAAGGTTGGTATATGTTAAAATTGTTAATAGTAAACCTAGCAAGTTAACTGCAAAGTTATCTGGAAAATTCATTGACTAATGTTTTTCAATACATGTCTTTCTTTACCCAATAAATAAACCCTAAATGATGGAGAGTTTTCTTCGTTGAAAATTTATGAAAACGCTGATTATAAGATAATGTTGTGCAAGGAACTATGAAGGGTTTGAACGCGAAACATTTATTCCCCTGAGAGTCAAGAAAAGTCTTTTCTCTACTGCAAATGGGATTTTTCAGAACACTTTGCTAGATTATTTTTGCAAAAAAAAACAAAACAAAGCTTTTAGTTGAAAAAAAAATCAGTATTGAACTAACTTGAAACTCAAATAAAAAAAGGAAATAAACTCAATTAAAAGACGTTAAAAAAAGAAATAGTTTAAACAAACAAAGACTGTTTAAGATAGAAATTGTAACACATTTTTAGCTAATTGTGACTTATATCTAATCCAACTTTTTTTGAAATATGTTTTAACTTTATTGTTAACGAAAGCATATTATTTCACAAGGCGAACTTTTATACGTGTGTGTTATGTTTTCTATAGATGTATTATGTAAAATAACAAAATTAATTTTATGGAAAATTACGATGAAAGTTTAAATGTACAGAAAGATCTCGAAGCGGATTTTGCATAATGATAGTAGTCAAAAAGTGCGGAACAAAACCGGACACCAAAATTGGCCCCAAAATTTCTTACGAGAAAAGTTTTTGAACAAAAAACATATAAAATAGTAAACCGCAATACAAAAACTGAATGAATCATGGAATAAACTGAACAAAAATTCATGAACCCAATAATAAAAATTACCTTCTTCTTTAAAATTGTCTCCTACATTAAAAACTTTACACTTTAACAATAAAATGTAGGGATCAAATTGAAAGGAGATGTAAATTTTATTAATGAATTCATGAATGATTGTATTATAATTTACTGTTTCTGTTTGTCGTAAGAAATTTTTATGCATTTTTTGGTTTTCTTTTTTATTCTGCCTCTTTTTACATGAAAATTTTAAACAAGACCTTTCTGTACATTCGGATTGCCATCGTTAATGTTCATTAAAATTAAACGAAAAAAGATAAAAAATTACAGGTTTTAGCCAAAAACACGTTTTATTAGCTATTTATTAAAATTGAATAAAAGTTTTTGTCTTAAATAAGAATAAAATTTTATGTTGTGTGTGACACATTGTTACAAAATAAAGTGTTTAACATTATTTAAAACCTTTCGGTTTTTAATTTATATGCACTACACAAAATTTTTTTAAGCTTAACTTTCATTTTTAGCAATATTGTTAAATTCCAAACCAAAAAACCAATTAATTTTTTTTATAAACTCTATTAAAATAACATTTTTAGTCTTAATTTTGAATCAGAAGACGCTTTAAATTAGAAGCTCGGAAATCTTAATAATACTTTCAATTGTGCACAATAAAACAACGGTGCCTCTTTCTTCACAGTAATATTATAATTTTTAATATTTACTAGAAATAAATTCAGATTTCAACTATTGGTTTTATAATATTTAACTAATTTTTCTGTAAAAAATAAGGTCAAATCACAAATCTTAGTGTTGGGCAGTTTCTGAATAAAATTCAGAGTGCCAGGCCATAGGTTTTTTGTCTTAAATTTGAAAAATATTTGAACATACAGAGCTACATACATTGTAACATTGAGGGATTTGTTTAAAACTATTTTCATTTAAAACAAGCTTTCAGAAATACATTTGATTTTTTTAAGTAAAATAATAATATAGTTTTTAAAATACATTAAAAAATAACACTGATCAACAAAAACAACATTCGATTTTATTTTTATAATGTTTAATAAATTCGATTTATTTTACTGACACTTCAGCCAAAAAATATTAAAAAATAGGGTATTTGGGTTTAAATGACGATAGTTTGAAATAAATCAGGTTTGTTAAAATTTTTGTTTATTTTTTAGTGAACTTACGACCCGACATTTCGACTTTCATTAATGAACAAGCTTTACAATTTATGTTTTTATTGTAAAAATTATAAAATGTTTGCTACAACAACAAACTATCACAAGCACACGCAAAAATAAAAAAAATATTGAAATAATAAATAATCTTACAAAAAAAAAGAAATATTTAAAAAAGTCAACAAAATATTTTTTATGATTTTATTATAATTTTAATACTAAAATTTTTTTATAAATTGTACCTCTCATTCTAAAATATATAACTATATCAGACTTATTATATATATATATATATATATATATATATATATATATATATATATATATATATATATATATATATAATATATATATATATATATATATATATATATATATATATATATATATATATATATATATATATATATATATCAAGCTATAATAACTATGATTCCGATTAAGTGGTTATCATTAATTGTGTTACTTGTTTGTATTTTAATTGGTTATAACCCGGTTTTCTGCATACTTTTTATATCAATTTTTTTTACAATTTTTTTAATACTGCACAACAACAGTCTTGGTTTTATTTTTATTAATCAAGAAAAGGGTAAATGAAATATTAACCGGAAAAATTTCCATAAAACATCGGAAATGATTTTTGTCGATAAATACTTAACATAAAACGTCAAAGGAATTTTACAAATGTATCAATGGTACCGCAAAGAGGTTTTTAAGGTAACACCAGCTTTATCAAACAAATTGCTTTATTTACAAAATATTTCCTTTGTATAAGCACTCCTTCTAAATTAAAAAAAATTCTTTCTAAATTTAGAAATTGGGAAAAATTAAATTAAAAATTAAAATTAATTACTCAAAAACTTATAAATTAAAGATAAATTCTATCAAGGTGAAAATAGATGAGTGGTAAAGTAACCACTCGTTTTTTGAGAAAATATCCCGTGCAAAGAAACACTTGGTTACATAAGCGTTGAAACTTTTTTAAAATTTTTCTCGCTCGCGGGTTTATTGCCTATTTCTTCCTGGCGGAGAGCGGTTACGGCCTTAATTTCAGCCTGGAGGACTTTAGCTTTAGAAAAACTATCTAAATTGTCTATAAACTCAGTCAAACTATAAATTGAACAAATAAATTGTATGGAACCATGGTAAATTATTAAAAATGTGCTCGCAAGTAAATTTTTAGAAGATTGGTTTTTAATACTAACAGAACAGCCAAAATTTAGAGTATTTTATTTCTGTTTTTAAAACTTTTGAATTTAGTATGACATAGCATTTGTAAGTCTAAATATTTTAATTTTGGCTGCTTGATGTTTGAACGGAAAAAATATTTCATTATTGTTTTATCAAAATTGAAGAATACAAATGGCTGTTTATAAGATTTAGTACTCGTTATTTAAAACCTTCAACTGAATCGAACTCACTGTGATTATTGAAATTATTTATTGAATATTGGGAAATAACGATCACACTCGTTTGTCACGATGGTAATCACCCGCTACAATTCCACTGGTCCACCATAGATTTGTGAATCGAAAATCATTTTAAAAACACGAAAAACATAATTTCCTTTGTGCACAAATTTTATAATTTATCATTTGATTGGAGATATGCATGATACAGATGTAAGTTTAAAAGCAATTTATTGATAAGCAAGTGGTTTAAAACAGTTAAACGGCAATTAATAGTGTAAAAAACTTGTTTAAAATTAATATTAAATTTGCTTAAACAAAACGGTATATTAGATAACTGATCTATACTATGTACATTAAAAAGTAAAAAAAATAATAGACACCTTGCACAGGAATTGTTAAATAAACATAAAATATATAAGATACTGCAATGAACAACCGCTAGATTTGCCAGCTGTTTATGTAGTATCTGCTATACTTTATGTTTACAAACAAATTTCAGTACAAGGAGTCTACAAAATAAAAAAATAATATTTTTATTTATTGCTGCTTTATTTCTCTAACAACTTGTACGTCGTACGTGTATTTTTTTGAAAGCGATCAAAATGATGATAATAAGAAATTCTAGAAAATTTAATTATTGAGATTGCTTAAAGTTGTTCGATAAAGCTGGTTATTGTTTTCACTGAACCATTTCAAACGAAATAGTTAATTAATATATTTCATATTGGTTGTTTATTGTCTATTTACTCATGATAAAATCATGAATATTTGTATAATTGGTCCACTTTTAATTTAAAATTTAACTGATTATGACTACGTTGGATTTGTGCTATATGTTTTTGATTAATAAAAGCATGGTACCATCTGATATCCAATTAAAACGAGATGAAAAATAAGTATAAAGGCTGGCTCATACTTATGACAAAACGTCCTTTGGACAAAGTCCAAAGGACAATTTTAGAAAAGCCAAAACGTCCTTTGGACAAGCCAAAACGTCCTTTGGATTTTTTCCTTTGGACAAAGTATGAATGCTACTTGAAATTTGTCCTTAAAGGACAAAATCCAAAGAGAAAAGTCCAAAGGACAAAAAGTATGAACACGTTGTCCTTTCGATTTTGTTTTTTGGACTTTGTCCTTTGAACAAAATCCAAAAGACGTTTTTATGCTGTATTTGTCCTTTGGACATTGTCCAAAGAACGTTTTGTCATAAATATGAACCAGCCTTAATGCTAAACGCGTACAAAAAAATAGTTCAAAAAAAAATTGTTTCTGTAAATCTTGAATAATACAAGCGCACCAACGTTTGGTTTCAATATATTTGAAGTACTAAAAATTGATATAATAGGAAACCAAGGGGGTTATTTTAATACAAACTTAAAAGCAACGGAACTAAAAATGTCTGATTAATATAATTTTAAAAATTTTGCATTCGTTTTAAAACTATGTTGGATTATATTATAAGGTTAAAAAAAGCTTAGTAGTGATATAAACATTTTACACTCGGCTGAAATATGTTCTTTTTATAATTTTTTTTTGAAAAATTTATGAGGCGAGACGATATAGTCCATTGAAAATTATGTTACACATACTACAATGATGTCTAAGAACCGGGGAAACACGTAACTACTGCGGTTTAAAGTTTTAAAATGTTTTTAATGTTATTGATTTCAAAAATAAAATAATTGGAGGTATAATAAAATACATAAATACAAATATACTGAAAAATCGAATAAAAAACCTTATTTGTTTGGTTATGGTAGAAATTGATGCAAAACAAAATATTTGTAGCGACTGAAAACATAAAATAAAAAGTACTTTTCACATAAAATTAAAATGTTTAATTGGGTGCGGGGTCCTTAGAGCCTTCAACAGGGAACTTTGAGATGTCAGAAGTTTTTTGGAATTTGGAGCCGCGAACAATGGAAACTTGGAGCTATTAATAAAAAATGATTTGGGCTTAGATTTAGGTTTTGCTTAAACTTGCTTTGATATAAATTTTAGCACTTTTTATTTTTGGTTCCCTATTTTTGACTCCAAGTTCCAGCTCAAAATTTCCTCGGCTCTATTGACCCTAAATCATATAATTTTGGTACAAAAAACAAAATTATGGGTAAATAATTTTTAAAGACAAAATACAAGAAAAACTTTAAATTTAAAAAAATAAAAAGAATAACATACAGGAAAAATAAAGATACATAAAAAAATTGTTTTGTTTTTTTTCAAAATTGCTTAAGATATTCTTAAGTTAAAAAACTATTCAAAAAAAACTGATATAAAAATATAAGCGAGTTTATTTTCAGAAAATTTTTACAGCGTTAAACATGAGTTCTGCTTTTCTACTTATATATAAATTATGTGTAAGTCGATTTTGACTTATTACTTTTCATGTACAATTAGTGTCACAAATGTCTGCTTTGAAGTGATGTTATTCGTTTTCAAAAAAGTTTTATTGAATTTTTTTACAATAAAATATAAAAAAAACTGATGCTTTAAACAAAAAATAAAATAAAGTGTATGCTTTTTAGTTATTTATTTAGTTTATTTAATTTAACAAATAAACAAAATTTTAAAAAATTAATAATTACATACTTCTGTTTCAGTACAGGAACCAAAGGTAGTTTTTAGGTAATTTAAATTATGTTCTTTAGAATCTAGGAAAACCCTAAGGTCAACATTACAAAAAAATATAAAACACTCAAAATTCAAGTTAGTTTTTTTATCTGCTTTTCATGAATTTTATGAATTTTTTCATAATTTCACTAATTGGCTAAAAGTTATTCTATAACGTTATAACTCTGTAAAGAATATTGACACTGAACCAATATCCGTATAAACGGGAGAGTTTTGACTATCGTGATTTTGCTTTACATACCTGTGGAGTAAAATAGATTGTGCTAAAATGATGTGGACTATAAAAAATTTTTTAAATAAGCATATTTTGCTAACAAAAACGTCATTTTATATGAAACTTATTTTCACCTGGTTTTATACAGAATTTTACATTTATTATTAACTATATAACTAGAGTCAACAATGGATTTTGTATTAAAGGTTCATAAAATGCGTCTTTTTAAAATAATATAAACGGAAAAACTGTAGTTTTTGAAAATCCGCACATCCCGTTTTAGCCACATTTTATATTAAACGTTGCTAGATATGGTAAAAACATACGTTTGTTAGATTATACGATTTTTTGTAGTCTAAATTAATTTTTTACTGGCGAATATGCTCAGTAGAAAATTTTTCTGTTAATTTTTGTACAAGTATATATTTTTTTCTTTTACACCAGCGGCAACATAATCGCAATAGGTATAGGTAGAAATGTAGGAATTTTTCAATAGACGCCTCGTAGTTAAACCACTCATCACAGAACACCTATCAGCACGATATTTACTGCGTAATTAAACCTAATGCGGTTTTTTAATAATTACCGTGCTGGATTCCGGCTATACTTACGTGTTATATAAAACCAATAGCGGTTTACCTACGATGTATTATAACA
>JASAMX010030552.1:0-24828 GCA_030248175.1 Microlaimidae sp. YZB2_3 | reverse complement strand
TTTTTGTCCAGTGCCAATACCAGTATTTTTTCAAACTGAAATATTAGTACAATACAGTGCCAGTATTTTTTGCTTTTTAAATTTTTAATGCAGTACAGTACCAGTATTGTACTGGAACTAGAAATGAGTGGTACTGGAAGGGTTCCAGTACCAGTAATACTGTAACAACACTACAGTGCAGAATCAAACTTTTTGCCTTCGATTTTGTTAGTTTTTGTAAAAATGTACCCTTGCCCCCAATAGCCCACACAACTTGTTTCAACAGTTTATCTGCAGTGGTTCAGGAGTTAAATTTTAGTTTTTTTTGTTTTTTAAAAAATGTACAATATTCAAGTTACGCTAAAATGAAAATAAAAAAATGAACGTTTTTACTAAAGATTTTATTTTTTTTAGATTATTTTATTGGTATCTCGATAATAGTGAACGATAGATCATTTTTTTAAAAATAGATATCAAAAATTAAATCAGCACGTCAAATTACTTTTATTAAATTTTAATTCGAAAAGATGTGCCGTCAAAACCTAACTGTGGTGCTCTACCTTAAGCTCAAATATGAGGTAACAAACAGTCTTGAAATCAAGTGAACTCAGTTATCCAGGGTAGTAGGAATGTGGATTTTGCAATTTTGTCTAGGCAGTTTACTGCATTTTGGAATGGTTATGCTAGCTGTGAGTGGAATGGCTGTGCTGTCATCGGGGGCTCTGTGGAAAATCTGAGATTAGGAGCTCATGGGATTTGTGAAACATGGACATGCAAGTTAAATTGGGTGTTTTGCTTCGCACTGTGTTTTTTTTTGTTCTTTTTCTTCTTTTTTTTTTTTTTTTTTTTTTTTTTTATTTTTTTTTTTTTTTTTTTTTTTTATTCTGTGCCTTTTTCTGGCCAGCTTGTACATTTAGGCTCAGTGGTGGTGGCTGGGAATCTACTGCCGCACTGACTCATTTTTTTCTAACTTTAATTTTGTTAAAAAAAAGGAAGTTTAAAAAACAGCTTATCGAGTGAAATTTGTCGAGTGAATCAGAGTTTGCCAAGTTTTTGCTGCGATTTGTAAGGCAAAAAACAATTTAATGCATGGAATGGCATTAAAAAAATAGTAAGTAGTTTTTAAAATAGTTATATGTATTTATAAGCCTACTGATAATAAAGTGCAGGTAAAAAAAACCAATTTCTCTGGGTTTTTTTTCTAGATAAACTGGGAAAAGATGGGGAACAAATTTTTTAGTGCAGAGATGAAACTCAAATATCTGAAATTAAAAGTAACTTAAAAAATGTTTTTTTTTTAAATTTGGAGATGGGAGGGGGTGGACAAATTAGACCCAAAACCCCACATATTTTATTTATTGGTAATTTATTTAAGTGAAGTTTTTAACTGTAAACCATATAAATCTTTAGGTACGTCTAAATTTTTTTTAACAAATTTCCCATATCATTGAGCTCAAAAAATATAGTTCATTAGCACCAAAACTTCCCGGAAATTTCGTCTTCTACATCTCGTCTTTCAACATCTCGTCTTCTACATCTCGTCTTCGGAAAACTTGTCTTTTAAACATCTCGTCTTCGGAAAACTCGTCTTTTGGATGCGATTTTGTAAACGTATTTTTCAAAAGACAAGTTTGTCCTACTTTTTGACTAAACAACGCACTGAAAATTTTTTTTACCTAAGCCTAAGCAAAGGCCAAAAATCAAGCAAAATTTTTATCATGATAAACTTTTATTAAATGATTTATTCAAAAAACTGAGAACCTAAGCCTAAGCAAAACCTAAAAATCAAGCAAAACTTTATCATAGTAAATTTGTATTTAATTATGCTTTTTGAACTGGAGAGTAAAAACCTTATTTTTTTCTAAGCCTAAAAAACCCAAAAATCGAAGAAAATTTTATCATTGGGGTCATAACTCGCATTTTTGAAAGTAAGTTTACAAAATCACATCCAAAAGACAAGTTTTCCGAAGACGATATGTTTAAAAGACGAGTTTTCCGAAGACGAGATGTTTAAAAGACGAGTTTTCCGAAGACGAGATGTAGAAGATGAGATGTTGAAAGACGAGATGTAGAAGACGAAATTTCCGGACACCGCAGTGCACAGGTGGGTTCGTTTAAACACCCCATGGACAAATTCTCCATGGGCAAAAATCCCCATAAACGTTACAAAATCCCCATAAGGTGGTGTAAATTCCCCATAAACATAATGCGTTTGCAATATTTCCTTTAAATTTTGACCCTTGGAAAATACATCAAAATTTTATCATGATAAAATTTAGCTTAATTTTAGGGCTTTGCTTAGGCTTAGGAAAAATTAAAACTGGCTTTGCTTAGGCTTAGGAAAAAATTAAAACATTTTTAATGCTTTTATGATTAAAACTTAATTTTTTTAACACATTTTAGTTTTTTAACGCAATTTTGATTGTTATGGGAAATTTGCACTACATTATGGGGAATTTTGCCATGGGGATTTTACACTAATTTTATGGGAATTTCGCACGTAACCGCACAGGTCTGGCACACATGGGCTGCTATATATAGTTGGTCCAATGTGTTTTTCTGTGGTAGGGTGGAAGAGGGGTTAAATTACTTTATCGTAAACTTTGACTTCTTAACAACAAGTGCATGTCTACAACCCGTTTTAAAATTTTCTGGTAAAATTATATAATATTAAAATTTTAAAGAATTAAAATGTTTTGTGTAAAAAGTTGCTATATGTCAAAAAATCATAGCTTAAGTATTTTTATAAATAATTTTTTGCAGTTTTAAAACGGGTACGGTACTGACGAAGCGGCCTCATACACGGTTATATCTATACATTACTGATATTAACCAATATGAGGCGCGCAGAAACATCCACTTTTACACTTGTGCACGGTTGGGAAATTGCCACCCGCGTTTTATTTGTGGCGATTCCCTCCCACGTTTAAATGCCCTTCACTTGAAAATGGAAAAATTACTTCAAATATATGCCATTTTTAATCTAGTTTTGCTAAATTTTCAGTTGTTACCCTATTTTAACGCAATTTAAACTATTTTAAAAACTTATTTACATCATTGCTTTTTTTCCTTTTTTCGTTTTTTTTTCTCAACCGCATACCCTTCTGTTTTCTTCCGCATTTCATTCCTGTTTTGAAATATTTGACCCCCCTCCATCCTCGTACCCCCATTTTGGAAATTCCTTGGCAGTGCGCAGTTATGCTTTTATGCTAAATCAGTGCTAAAACTAAACTAATTTTAAAAACATTTATTGTGGTTGTGGAAAACTATATTGTAATGCTCATAAAATGAATTTATGCATAAGTGGTAAGGTGGTAGAGTATTTATACCCTCCCAAAAATCAAAAAATTCCCATACCCTACCCCATGAAATATGGTAGTATCCTACCCTAAACTTTCATCCCTCGTTATTATCATGTAAATGTGAAAAGATAGTCCTACTCAATACTAAAAACTCTAAAATTGAGTTTTTGAAGAATACCTTAAAATTGTTTTCGATAAGCTTATAATTTGGAAGGCTGCTTATCTTTAAACCATGATAAATTTAGTTTATTTTGTAATAAAAAAAATAAGTTTTTAAAAACGTTATTGTACACCGATAAACTACTAAACTGTTATATAATAATATAATTTGTGTGTGACGGACAATTAGTATCTGTATGGTAGGTGAAAAAGCTAAAGGGCGAAATCCAAGAGACTGTCCATGAGCGACAAGTCCATCTATGCAGAAGCGACGCCACGTTAGGGGAATTGGTAATTATCCTAGTTTTGGCCTGACCAAAGGGAAAAAATTTGGGGTTCCCAGCACACAGGTGTTTTTGGTTGGGTCCGCTAGGGGGGTCCACCCCCAGGTGGAAGGCTAAAATTTTTTAGGGGGGGTCCGGACCCCCCTGGCTTTTTAGGGGGGGGGGGGTCGACCTTGGGTGCGAGACTTTAAATTTAGGGGGTAAGGGGGTACAATTTTTTTAACTCAATAATTTAAATGTTTTTAGGTCTAATATTTAAATTTATGTAGTAAAACCGCCTATTTAGGCCTAAAACTGTATTTAAACACTGTTTTTCAGTAAATTAAAAAAATATACTTCCAAATTGGTCGGGAGGGGGTTACCCTCGCTAGGGGGGGTCAGGCCGGACCGCTTTCAAGCTTTTGGGGAGAGGGGGGGGCCTGGATTTTTTTCAAGGGAGGGGTCCAAAATTTTGGCTTTAGCGGGGGGTGATCCCTCTGTGCCCCCCAAAAACACCTATGAGCACACATGGGCAAGTTAGTCCATAGTGAAGGGGGGGGTTAAAATCCGAAAAACGCATTTTACTTACCCATATTGTTTTTTTCCTGAAGTACATTTTACCCATAATCGTTTTTCGATTTTGAAAGGAAAATAGGTGAAAACGCTAATTTTAGATCAAAAACCCTTTTTATTGCATTTTTGAGCTTTTTATTTGTTGTTCTTCGTTCAGTTAGTGTGCTCCGAGGGGTCGATGGGGAGGGGTCAAAAATGGGCCTTAGGGGGGGGATAGGTCTAGGAGGCCGTAGGGGGGGGGGGGCGACCCCCCCCTACCACCCCCTTCGGTGACCTATGAAAGTACAAATGACAGTTTTTACACAGTAAATAGTAAGTATATAATGTGCAACCAAGTTGAGTTACACTACATGGTTACAAACAAAAACAAAATAGAATCATTTTGTTTTGTTATTATCATTTATTATTACAGAGAAAACCTGGCTGCCTTACTAGAAAAAAAAAATGACTAAAGGCTTTAGATATAAAGCTGTTCTTTTAATCATATCTGGTTATCTCAAGCAAAGCTTTTTTAAAAGGATGCAATGTTTTGGCATTAACTTGTTTTTCACTCAGTGAGTTCCATTTTTTTGGGACTCTATTAAAAAACTGCTTTTTACAATTAATTCTACAGTGTTCTATCTTTAACTTTTTGGAATGACCTCTTGTGTGATTTGTATTCAGATGGAAGTATTTATTAAAGTCTATATTTACCAGGCTATTTATTATCTTAAATGTTTCAATCATATCTGTTTTTTCTCTACGTTTTTCCAAAGTTTCTAGATTAAGTAGGCTCAACCTGCTGTTGTACCCATAGTCTTTCAAGTTACAGATTTTGAAACTCTTCTTAGTAAAAACACGTTGGACTTTTTCCACAAGGTATTTGTCTTTAATCAGATAGATACTCCAAACAGTACTTGCATATTCGACCGTAGGACGTACAAAACATTTATAGGCAATAAGATAATTTTTTACAGATTGTGATTTAAAACATCTAAAAATTAAACTAGCTGTTCTCATGGCTTTACTAGCTATTTTTTGACAATGAGAAGAAAACTTTAAATCATTGCTAATGTAAACGCTTAAGTCTGTGACTAAATTAGTTTTAGGTAACTTTTTATTATTTAAGTATTAATCCGTTTGTTCAAAAGTTTTACCCACATCTATATGTAAAACTTCACATTTATTTTTAGATAATTTAAACTGCCAGTCAGTTGCCCATTTAGCAATTCGATCTAAATCACTTTGAAGTTTTATTCTATTATCGTCATGCTCTAAAAAACACGTGTAGACTTTTGCATCATCTGCAAAAAGTCTTATTTCTGAATTTTGAATGCAATTAATAATGTCATTGATATGAACTAAGAAAAGAAATGGTTCTAAAACTGAACCTTGTGGTACCAGACCTGTGCACTTCCCCCCGGGGTTTAAACGGGGGGGGGGCACGGGGGGCAACTTTTTCGATACGAGGGGGGCAATAAAACGGGGGGGCAAGCAGGGGGGAAAGAAAAAAAAAAGAAAAAAAGGAGAAAAAAAGAAGGGAAAAGAGAAAAAAGGGACAAAAAAAAGGAAAAATAAGGTAAAAATAAGTCTGATGCTTAAAATGCATTGAAATAGGCTAAAAACTGCAAAAAAATTGCGATAATGGCGTCATCATAGGTCAAAAATGGCTTCATAATTTTAGGGTACTTTTTCAGTTTTTGGCGGGGGGGGGGGCAATAAAACAGGGGGGGAAATCCTCCAATAAAACGGGGGGCATTTTCAGACCATGCACAGGTCTGTGGTACTGAACTGATAACTAGGTATGCTGATGAAATGGAATTGTTAACATAGGTGTTTTGGGGGGGGGGGAGGGCAGAGGGGTGCACGTGCACCCACCCCCCCCCCCCTAGAGCCAAAATTTTGGGAGGGCCCCCCCCTCAAAAAATTTAGGCCCCCCCCCCTCCCCCAAAGCTGGAGAGCAGTCCGGCCTGACCACCCTAGCGAGGCTGACTGTTTAAATACACTTTTTAAGCCTAAATAGGCTGTTTTAATACATAAAATTCAATATTAGACCTAAAAACATTTAAATTATTGAGTTAAAAAAATTTTTCTAAAAAATTGGACCCCCTGATCCCCCCCTAAATTTGAAATCTCGCACCCGTGGGCGACCCCCCCTAAAAAGCCAGGGGGGTCCGGACCCCCCTGGACCCCCCTAAAAAATTTTGGCCTTCCACCCGGGGGTGGACCCCCTAGCGGACCCGACCAAAAACACCTATGATTGTTAATTATGATTTTCATGACTCAATTTGTTAAAAAAGCTTCAAACCATTTAAAAAGTTTACACCAGGCTCCATATTTGCTCAATTTGTACAAAAGTTTTTGATGTGACACTGTCAAAAGCTTAAGCAAAATCAAGGTATATTACATCTACTAGCTTTTTATTATTTATAGCCAATGTCCAATCATTGTAACAATCAAGGAGTTGCGTAACTGTTAAACTTTTATTTTTAAACCCATGCTGAAGTAGAGATAATATATTTGCAAAAAAGATAAGGTCACACTTTACAATTTGCTCCATGATTTTACAAGAAAACCAGGTTAGTGAAATTGGGCAATAGTTTTTTTTTAAACATTTTTTATAAACAGGAGCAGTAGGAGCAGTTTTCCAGTCATATGGAATTTCCCCAGCAATGACTTTTGAATATTATTGAAAGCGGTTCTGCAATAACTTTTGCCAGGCGCTTTAAAAATAGAGCAGGAATGCCATCTGGGGTGCGCGACAATTTGTTTGGAAGTAGTTTTAAGTATTTTAAAACATTTCTAACTGTAAAATTTATGTTTTCAATTTTATAATCATTTTTTATCTCAAAAAAAGGCAAATTTTTATCATCTTTCGTAAAATCACTACTGAAAGATTTTTCAAACATGTTTCTGGTTTTTCAACAAGTTTTTGGGGGAATTCAGGGGAATTTTTTTCCGATTTTGGGGGAATTGCTCTTTGGAAACCTGGCAACCCTGACGGGACTTTAGGATTCTAGGAAATTTGAACGCCAGCACTTGATCGCCGAGCATTTGACCGCCAGCATTAGAACGCCGCGCACTTGAACGCCGAGCATTAGACCGCCGAGCATTAGACCGCCGAGCATTAGACCGCCGCAGTACGCGTTGCTTTGAAAAGGACGTTAAAACTCCCCGCCAAGGTGGTACAAACTCCCCCCAAAAATAAAAAAACTCAATAGAATATAAAAAATGGTTTTAATATAATATGTAAACAAAGCAATGTTGTTTTAACAATAAAAGATAAGTCAAAAATTTATATTTTTCCCTTAAATTAAAAAAAAACTTAGTAAACTTAGTAACTTAGTAACTAATTCTTTAATGATTTAAACCTGTTTTTCCTGAGCCTAAGCGAAACCTAAAAATCAAACTAAATTTTTATGATAAATTTATATTTAATGGTGTTTTTTTAATATAACTATTTTTTTCCTAAGCCTAAGCAAAACCTAAAAATTAAACAAAAAGTTTATACTTAATAAATAGTTTGTTTTGCAAAGTCAAAAAAAAAAAAAAAAACTAAAACTTTTTAGATTTTGGGAGTTTATACTGTCGTAGTGCTGTGTTGATATAATTCTCTGTAGGAGGCGGAAATCAAAAATTTGCATAAAATTTATACGAAATACTGCGGCGGTCTAATGCTCCGCGGTCTAATGCTCGGCGTTCAAGTGCGCGGCGTTCTAATGCTGGCGGTCAAATGCTCGGCGATCAAGTGCTGGCGTTCAAATTTCCGGACACCGACTTTAGAGCCGGAGTGAGTGGACTTTAAAGCCGGGGGTCTTTAGAGCCGTAGTGTGGGACTTTAGAGCCGTATTTGAGGGACTTTGGAGCCGTAACGTAACTTTTGTGTTCAGAAAATTCATAAAAAATTAAAATTAAGGGATTTTAGAGCCGAACTCCTAAATTTATTTTTTTTTTGTTATGTGCGTAACATATTTTACAAATTTAGTACATTTTTTATGGAAATTAGTGAGATTTTGACTTGTAAAACTGTTTAACACCTTTCAATAGTATTTTTAAAAACCTTTTGGTGTCAGCAAAGAATATTTTCGGCAAAATATTTTTCAAAATATTTTGTATTTTTTTATGTTTTAATACATAAAATTCAATATTAGACCTAAAAACATTTAAATTATTGAGCTAAAAAAATTTTTCTAAAAAATTGGACCCCCCTGATCCCCCCTAAATTTGAAATCTCGCACCCGTGGGCGACCCCCCCCCCCTAAAAATCCAGGGGAGTCCGGACCCCCCTGGACCCCCCTAAAAAATTTTGGCCTTCCACCCGGGGGTGGACCCCCCCTAGCGGACCCGACCAAAAACACCTATGATTGTTAATTATGATTTTCATGACTCAATTTGTTAAAAAAGCTTCAAACCATTTAAAAAGTTTACACCAGGCTCCATATTTGCTCAATTTGTACAAAAGTTTTTGATGTGACACTGTCAAAAGCTTAAGCAAAATCAAGGTATATTACATCTACTAGCTTTTTATTATTTATAGCCAATGTCCAATCATTGTAACAATCAAGGAGTTGCGTAACTGTTAAACTTTTATTTTTAAACCCATGCTGAAGTAGAGATAATATATTTGCAAAAAAGATAAGGTCACACTTTACAATTTTAAAACATTTCTAACTGTAAAATTTATGTTTTCAATTTTATAATCATTTTTTATCTCAAAAAAGGCAAATTTTTATCATCTTTCGTAAAATCACTACTGAAAGATTCTCAAAAAATTTCTACTTTTTGAATGTCTTTGTTAGCATAACTTCCATCTGTACATTTGATTGGGGGAATTTTCTTTTTAGTTTTGATTTTTTTATTAATATAGTTAAAAAAATAGCTGGTATCATTAGATTTTAGAACTTCTTCCTCTACATCTGAATTGAGCTTTTTTAGACTTTTAGTGTATTCTTTGGAACCTTTTTTAAATTCATCTTTAAAATTGCTATTTTTATGTCGATTTTTCCAGATTTTTTTCTTTTTATTTTGAAGCTTGTATATATTTTTTGGATAAAAACGTTTTTTCTTGGCATAATTTTTTGTGCTTGTTTACCAATGGCACATGTAAAACTATATTTTGGGTTATGATTTTAATAAAACAGTCCCAGTATTGTTGGACTGTATTAAGATGTTTGAAATTTTGGTCCCTATTTTGTGATGCAAGAAACAATGTTATTGATTTATAGTCAGCGTTCTTAAAGTTCAGTACCAGAAAGATGTTTTCAGGAGATTTATTTTCTTTGTATAGGCTTAAATCTATTTCACTATTTATTACAGCATGATCCGAGTTACTAAAGTTTACAGCTAGACCTACATTTTTGAAAATCTCAGGGTCATTGGTTAGCAATAAATCTAGGTAGTTCCTACCACAGGATGGTTTGTTCACAAGTTGGATTGGAATAGTCCTAACTCCAGAAATTTAGTGTAGTATTTAGTTTCATTTGGTGAATCGCAAAGTATGGCATTTGACTTGTAATTTATACTAGGCAAGTTTATATCGCTTATTAATATTGTAGTATATGTGTGACTATTCACATAAAATCTTATACATTCTAGCAATAAGGAATCGTCTTCAGCTTCAATATTAGGCGGTCTATACACATTTTATTAAAAGGATTTTGTTACTTAACATAATAAAATCGGCAATAATTATTTCTAAGTTATAAAATTTTAATTTCATTACATTTTATTGACTTTTTCAAAAGTTTCACTACACTTCCCTCTCTTCCTTGCACCCTATCTTTCCTTAGAACATTAAAGTCATCATTTTTAAATAATAATTGGTTAGGAATCAAATTATGCAGCCAGGTCTCCTGAATAAGTATCACATGGGCAACCCATAATTAATATCATCACCAGAAATTAAAAGTTCTCAAACTTATCAATACTATTTGACAGGGATCTGGTATTTATTGAAAGTATTTTAAGTGTATCAATATTATTTTTATTTGTTTTGGATTTTAAATTTCTTAGACTGCAACTGGGTTGCATTTTTTACTATTTTGATATATTGTTTGAAGTTTTAATTTCCATGGTGCATTTATTCTCCATGTCACATAAATATGGTTCCCCTAAAACGCTATATCTAAGAAAAACCTTGTGATCTTCATTGCAAAGTTCTTTAGCTTTGGCTAGAAAAGAAACCTGTTCCTTACGTTGCTCCCTGGTGAGAAAGGCCTGACATAAATGTTTTTAAAATCTTCTGACTTTCGCAGTTTGGCATTTGAGCGCACAAACTTATTTCTTGTGAATTGTTAACAAATTGCCTTTTTAGCAGTCTTGGTCTTCCTGGTATTTTATTTCCAATACAGAAGCAGTTGACAACTGTGGTTTTTAACTTAACATTGCTGTCAAATACTTCCTCCACAAGAGCGTGTGCTTTATCCAAATCTTCCATCTGATTTTTGGATTTGTCAAGCCCAGCAACAACAGCCATAACAGAATGTTCTTTTTGGATCTCAGCTTTTTTCATTCTGGTCTCCATCCATGGTATTAATTAGCTCTTACACCACCTTGGGGAGATCTTGGCTATCATGTCTGCATTAAATGCTGCGGCTGGGGGATTTTGGTGGGCCCCCTTAAGGACTTTTACGCGTTCTTGTAGTTGTTATTGCTCCAGTTCCAGATTAGAAACCTTAGACTGTAGCTGTTCAATTTTGGAGGCTTCTGAGGTTTTTCTGGTATTATGCGCTATCTCAATATTCCTAAATTAATGCAATATTTCTTAGGATTTTAACGTTTTTCAGCGGTCTGGGGGTGTGGGTTTTACCCCTTTCTTTAACGTCAGTGGGTTAAAACCTTTAATACTTTTTAATACATTTTTTTAAATTTGATTGGCACTAGGTCACTGCAGCACATTAAACCGCCATTTTATGATGGCTGCATACTTCTTTTATAAGTTTAACATCACTTTTTATTTTTTACATCAAAGTATTTTTTGAGGTATTGGTTTTTTTTGACAGTTGGTCAATGTCGGTTTCACCCTATCGATTTCCATTTGTCTGGCCAAGCCGGTGTGGGGTTTACCTTACTCCTCCCCTCCCCATCCAGCTTTGTCAGAATTCAGGAGAAGGCTGGAGGGCAGATGCCCTCCTCCGCCCTCTCTCCTTAGGTATGCCGCTGCCCAATACCCACCCACCCCCCTGCGCCGCCCTGTCTACTTAAATTGGTCATATGCTCCCTTATTTTTTACAATGAATTAAATGCATAGTTTTTATACAGATAAATATAGTTATGACCAGTGGCGCGTCCAGGGGGAGGGGCGGGGGAGCGCCCCTCCCCAAAATCTGGCGAAGCCAGATTTTTTTGTAAGGGGGGACCCTTAGGGTTTTTAAAATTTGGGAGAGAAAAATTTTTTTCTTTAATATTAATACATAAACTTTCCTGATGCTTTCCAAAAGCATATTAATAGTCAAAAAACCAAAATTTTTCCCGCTATGTGGGTAGTTTAAATTGATAATTTATCTTAGTTTGTCAATTTAAAATCAATTATCTCGTTCAGTAGTTAAGGCATACATGTTTAATAAAACTACTATAAACACTATTATCCTTTTATTAATGTTTAAACACATGCTTTAAATGTAGGTATAATAAAAAAAAACTTAATATTTATAATAAGTATCATCTGTATCTGTAATTAAAATTTCTATTGTATTTTAGCGCCTTAAATTAAAAATTTTCTCGCCCTGAGGGGCATTCTACCCATACATGGGCAAGTTGGTCCGGAGTGGGGGGGGGGTTAAACCCCAAATTAGGGGGGGGGTTAAAATCGGTTAAAAACGCAAAATACCCATATCGGTTTTTTTCTGGAGTACATTTTACCCATATCGTTTTTCGATTTCAAAGGAAAAAAGGTAAAAAACGCTAATTTTAGGTCAAAAAGCCCTTTTTATTGCATTTTTGAGCTTTTTATTGCTTAAAACATTCATTTTGTCCTCAAAACTTAAGTTTGGAGGCAGTTAGAAGTCATTTTAAAGACATTTTTTTTCTTCATTTTTCCAAAATTGGGGGGTTAACCTTTTCTCCCCCCCCACTTCTGAGTGGGGGGTTAAACCCCCCTTCTCAGAATTTGGGAGGGGTTAACCCCCCGTGCCCATGTATGATTCTATTCCCGGATCCCCCTGACGAGGGGCTCTGCCTATTTACCCCACTGGAGGACTCTCGCCCCCCAAACCCCCCATATCTGGGGGACTGTAGCCCCCAGACCCCTCTTCAGGGTTACTATTTACCCCCCTAGACCCCCCAAAATGAAATACTGGGCACGCCACTGGTTATGACATTATACATATTTTACCAATTTTTTTGGATTTTTAAATTGTATTGCTACTTTTTTTGAATTTCTTTCAAAATTAAAACAAATTTAGGAGTTATTGCCTTTATTTGTCTTAAATCTATCTCTTATAATTTTGGTTTATAGGTAATTTTTCATCTGGGCCATATAATATTTAATTAGCTATCTACCTCTTCTACCTTATTATTGATTTTTAGGGTTTGTTCAGCTATGATAAAATCCTAAAAGTAAATGATGAGCACATCTCCGCCAGGATCTTGTTTTGGTGATCAAAGTGTGGAGTTTTGGCGAGATGCAGAAAAATTTTTTGAGAAACGAAACCAACAACTTAATTCCAGAGTATTTAATGCCAGATTTTTATTTAAACCTACGGTTTTTGTAGGTTCTAATCAAGGGGTCAAGGAATTACTCTTTAGTAAGTTCTAAGACGTTGTGTTAATAATGATGTTGTTAATTTATAAATAAGTTGTAGATATTTTAAAATGGGAATTTTAAAGTTTATAAGTTTTTATACAAGCTGAAAAAGCACTAAACAATTCTCTAAGTGCAGACCTGTGCACGGTCTGGAAATGCCCCCCCGTTTTATTGGAGGATTTGCCCCCCCGTTTTATTGCCCCTCCCCGCCAAAAAATGAAAAAGTAACCTAAAATTATGACGTCATTTTTAACCTATGATGACGCCATCATCGCAAATTTTTTGCAGTTTTTAGCCTATTTCAATGTATTTTAAGCCATTTTAGACCTATTTTACCTTATTTTCGCTTTTTTTGTCCCTTTTTTCCTTTTTCCCTTCTTTTTTCTCTTTTTTCTCTTTTTTTTCTTTCCCCCCTGCTTGCCCCCCCTGTTTTATTGCCCCCCTCCGTTTCAAAAAAATTCCCCCCGTGCCCCCCCCGTTTTGGTCGTGCCCCCCCCCCGATAAACTACCGGGGAGGCGGCTTCATAGATGTTTTTGGTCGGGTCCGCTAGGGGGGGGGGTCCACCCCCGGGTGGAAGGCCAAAATTTTTTAGGGGGGGGGGGGTCCCGGGCGGTCCGGGCCCCCCGGGCGGTGTAGGGGGGGTCGACCCCGGGTGCGAGATTTCAAATTTAGGGGGGGGTCAGGGGGGTCCAATTTTTTAGCAAAATTTTTTTAACTCAATAATTTAAGTGTTTTTAGGTCTAATATTGAATTTTATGTAATAAAACAGCCTATTTAGGCCTAAAAAGTGTATTTAAACACTGTTTTTAACTAAAAAAACGTGTTTTTGACAGTAAATAAAAAATCATACTTCTAAATTGGTCGGGAGGGCAGGGGAGGGGGGTCAGCTTCGCTAGGGGGGGGGGGTAGGTCGGACCGCTCTCGAGCTTGGGGGGGGGAGGGGGGGCCCCCTGGATTTTTTCCAGGGGGGGGTCCAAAATTTTGGCTCTAGGGGGGGGGGTGCACCCCTCTGTCCCCCCCCAAAACATCTATGGGCGGCTTGCACAGGTCTAATAAGTGTGCCACCATAGGTAGGTGCGCAGGGAGGGGGTTCCGGGTTCGGGGGACCATACGTTGGCACAGGGTTAAACCCCTCCTCAAAAGTGGGAGGGGAGAAAAACTTAACCTACCCCACCCCCTTCCCCCGAATTTGAAAAATGAAGAGAAAAATATCTTTAAAATAACTGTCTCCAAACTTAGGTTTTGAGGCCAAATTGAATATTTTAAACAGTAAAAGCTAAAAAATGCAATAAAAAGAGCTTTTTGACCTAAAATTAGCGATTTTACGTTTTTACCTTTTTTTTTTCTTTAAAATCGAAAAACGATATGGTTAAAATGCACTCCAGAAAAAAATCCAAGTAGATATTTTGCGTTTCTCGGATTTTAACCCCCCTAATTTGAGGTTTAAATCCTCCCCCCCCACTCCGGACCAACTTGCCCATGGGTTATAACCCCCAAAAATTCCGATTACTCCCGACATCCCCCCTAAAATTTGGGGGGTACCACCCACTCCCACGTCCTAGTATCAAAAACGCTTAAAATGGTGTATTTCAGAAATACCACAAAATTTTTCTTAAATTCTTCTCAAATTTCAGGAGTCAAGTATACCTCCCAAACTCCAGGAGGCTCAAGGCTGCCTACCTGTATCTGCAACTGCACCTAAATTGCCCAGTTTAATATATATGAGCAAGTTGTTTCGGAGTGGGGGGTGGGGTGGGTTAAACCCCAAATTAGGGGGGGGTTTAAAATCCGAGAAACGCATTTTATCCATGTCTTTTGTTTTGGAGTGCCTTTTACCCATATCGTTTTTCGATTTTGAAGGAAAAAATGGGTATAAAACGCTAATTTTAGGTCAAAGAACCCTTTTTATTGCATTTTATTGCTTAAAACATTTTTTAAGTCAAAACTTAAGTTGGAAGCAGTTAAAAATTATTTTAATTTTAAAAACATTTTTTTCTTCATTTTTCCAAAATTGAAGGGTGGGTTATCCTTTCCCCCGCCCCACTTCTGAGTGGGATTAAATCCCCCATCTCAGAACTTGGAGGGGTTAACCCCCCATTTCTGCGTGGGGGGTTAAACCACCATCCCAGAATTGGGGGGGTGGTTAAACCCCCCACTCAGAAGTAGGGGGGGGGGTAGGGAATTGGAAGAGGGGGCTAGGAACAAGGGGAGTGGAGTGGGGTCCACCCTCCTAACCTCGAAATTTCAGCCCTTCCCCCTAGAAAAAAATTCAGAACCCCCTTCCCAAATTTTCGAATTATTTACCCCTGACCCCCTACTAGATTTTGAAATCTGACCCTCCTCCGTTCTCAAGAAAATTTTAAGTACTTGTTTTATATATACTAAAGTTTCTTCCAAAAACGTTTATTTTTTTAAACAAATTCATGTTTTTACACCCTTTTTATACCAGAATATCGCTTTTTATTCAATAAAATGTAGTATTATTTTATAAAAAAACTATTATTAAACCTTTAATGGTTTGAAAGTACCTATTTGCTTTGGCCCCCACCTGACCCCCCTTTAGGTTTCAAAATCTTCAACCCCTGGTCGACCCCCTAGAAAGCTAGAAGGAATTTAACCCCCCTAGATTTTGAAATGTCAATCACTCACGGTAAACACTCCCCTAGCTTTGGTGACCGTGTTCATCTATGTTGCACAGGTCTGATTTTTGTTATCTTTAGCATTATTTTTTAATGTTTTACAAAAATTTAATGGGAGCATCATAAAAACTTCCTATTCAAATCCTTATTCGCAGGCAAAAAAGACTTCAGAGAGAACTAGAGTAGAGTAATTAGGTACAAAAAATGACTTCCAATTCTAACTACATCTAATAGAAAACAGTAAACATAATGAAAAAAAGAAGAAAAAAAACCAACATGCCACAAAGAGTTGCAAAAAATATTTTAAAATTAATCAAATAGAAAAATAACAAATTTTTACATGCCCCCTAAATGTTTATGAAAATAATTAATTTGGAATCAAAATAATGCTTGGTAAATTAATAAAGTTTTTTGACTAAAAATGCATTAAAAGTATTTCGCTCCAAGCATAGACACTTTTGATTATTAAGTTTTTGTCAAAGTGTCCCTTCCTGCAAAGGAAAATAAAAATAAAAATTAACAAAAATAATTCAACTGAGCAAAACATATAAAAAATAATAAAAAAATTTTTAAATAAAAAATATTTAATGACCAATTGTATTTTTGAGCTCATCAGTATGCCAATGAAATAGGTCATTACAAATACCCAAGGATATTAAGCAAAAACAAAAACAAAACAATTATTAGGATAAAAAATATTGAATCCATGCAAACGCAAAAAAAATTAAAGAAATTTTGAGAAACAATATGCGCACTTTTCACGCACTACAAGAGCAGTATTAAAATACATCAGGTGATTAACCAATAGTATTGTAACCTTACTTATGACAGGGCCACAGTTAGTCTAAAGCAAATAATAAAAGAGCTTTCAATCATACATGGGCACGGAGGGGAAGGGGGTGGGGGTTAACCCCCCCAAATTCTGAGAAGGGGGTTTAACCCCCCCCACTCAGAAGTGGGGGGGAGAAAAAGTTAACCCCCCAATTTTGGAAAAATGAAGAAAAAAAATGTCTTTAAAATGACTTCTTTCTAACTGCCCCCAAACTTAAGTTTTGAGGTCAAAATGAATGTTTTAAGCAATAAAAAGCTCAAAAATGCAATAAAAAGAGCTTTTTGACCTAAAATTAGCGTTTTTTACTTATTTTTCCTTCAAAATCGAAAAACGATATGGGTAAAATGCACTCCAGAAAAAAAACGATATGGGTATTTTGCGTTTCTCGGATTTTAACCCCCCCCCCTAATTTGGGGTTTAACCCCCCCACTCCGGACCAACTTGCCCATGTATGCTTTCAATGATATAATGAGACAATCAGAAAAATTTATAATACATCCTATAAATTTTTTATAGATCTCATTTTGCTAACAAGCAACAAAACAATTAAAACACTAAAAATGCCAATTTGTGGTTACAAAGCGAATTAAAATGCACCGTTAACTGGCAGAACCAGAAACAGGAGTAGTGTCACTTGGCAAACCAAGCAACACTAAGAGCACCGTTCTTTGGCGGAAATCAAAAATGGGAAGCATCATCTGGAAAACCAAGTGGAGTAATAAGGGATGACATAAAAAACCAACAAAAAACAATTTAAAACACAAACATTTTCTAAAAAGTACAAAGTATTTACAAACCAATATTATATACCTGTTTTACATGTTAATCTTTTGGTATGACTATCAAAATTATGTTAGCCCAATGTTGCTCCGAAGCTGATGATATATTTGGTAAGTAGTAAATACTTAGTTTTTGTTAATCTTATTATTTTTTATTGAAAAAAAAACTGCAGCGCAATAATCAATCTGAATCCAGTAATAGTCTTGATTATTTAAAGCGACTTTCCGACCACAAACCAGGCTTCTAAAAATTTTATTTTGTTTAAAAATTTTTAATAATGTATTTTTTTTTGGAAAACCTGATCAATTTTATTAGCGTGAATGTAAATTTTGTTTTTTGTACCAAACAAATATGCTAATATTATCAAATAATTGTAGCTAAAAAACCAACAAAATTTTTGCTAATGTTTTTTAAAATAAAAAAAAGTTTTATAGCTTTGAGGTGTTTTCTAAGCTTTCTATTAAAGCATTTGAGTTAATTTTTGATGAATACAAAACATGTTTTGCAGCAAGTTGAACTTGTTTAAAAACCTGTTTTTATTAAAATGTTATAAAAACTTATTTTTATAAAAAAAGAAATTAACCATGCTATTCATAAAACTTTTGGCCCCGGTCCAAAGCGGACTGTGTCAACTTTTTACGCAGACCGATCTGCGTAAAAAGTGGCCCAGTCCGTTATTGCAATTGCAATGCACACGTCCAAATCAGCTGTTTCGTTTGTAAGAGAATTGTTCAGATTATTTTTAAATTTTATGAATTATAAAATTATAAACTTTAAATTATAAACTTTAAATTTTAAATTTTAAATTTTATCTTGAAACCAGGGGAGGGGGGGAACTCCCTCAATATAGCAAAATATGCGGCGGTCTTCTTTTTGTGTTTGCAATAACTTGGTAAAGAAAAAATCAAAACACAAAAAACCATATGATTTTACTCAGAAAGAAAACGAAATTTTTTTAAAAACTTAGATTTTCAATTTTTTGGCTGGTTGTCAGTTTTATATTAAGTTGAACATAAAATTTAAATATGCCAAAAACTTTCCCTCGAAATTTGCTTGTATCTTTGTTAATAATATAGCTAACGCGTCATAATTAGTACGAGGTTGTTTGCTATTAGCAAAAATATATAATATACCGAAAAATGTGCAACTCCTATATAAAAAAAGTACAGAAAAGGTGGCCTTTATAATGAGCCTCTCCATTTAAATGACACTCTCCACTGTAATGGCATAGTAGCTATTTTAATTCGGCGAGTTAAAATGGAGAGGAAGCTATTATAATAGCCATTTATTGACTTAATTTCACTTCATATATACTCACAAGTCTAATACTGTCCGGGCCACACGAGTTTCCCCGTGTTGGTTTAATACTGTTCAACACGCAGAAACTCGTGCGGCCCGGACAGTATTAGACTTGTGAGTATATATGAAGTGAAATTAAGTCAATAAATGGCTATTATAATAGCTTCCTCTCCATTTTAACTCGCCGAATTAAAATGGCTACTATGCCATTATAGTGGAGAGTGTCATTTAAATGGAGAGGCTCATTATAAAGGCCACTTTTTCTGTACTTTTTTTATATAGGAGTTGCACATTTTTCGGTATATTATATATTTTTGCTATTAGTAGGCGGTTCTAAGGGTATGCAATTGTATATGGTATTACTGTTCCTGTCGTTCGGGATTTTGAGTTGAATTTACACATGCAGAAAGCAATGCTTTTTATGCTGTAAAAAAGACTTTTTATAAAGCGTTAAGATTTAAGATTTAAGAGTTCAGATTTTTATTTTCTAGTAAATACATGCATAATTAATGTAGGTCAAATGGCAACCCAGTTGGGTTACACTAAACAAAAAAAAGTTTAAAAAAACACACAAATAAAGCAATTACAAGTTCTAATAACTAATACATTATAAATATCAAAAACAGAAGTCCTGGCTAGCTAGAAAAGTATGACTAAAGGCTTTAATTACAAAGCTCTTGCTTAGTCATTATTAGGTTTATTAATCTTTATTTTGTAAAGATTTTTTAAAACTATGTAAAGATTTGGCGCTAATTTGATTCTGATTTAGGGAATTCCATTTATTTGGTACTCTGTTAAAGAAACTATATTTTCTGGGTTTAGGGTCTATGGAGCCGAGGGAACTTGGAGCCAAAAATAAACATCGCTAAAACCTATACCTAAGCCTAAGCAAAACCTAAAAAAAGATAAAAAATTTTTCCGGCGGCTCCAAGTTTCCTACTTACGGCTCTTACTGACATGGTTGTTTAGAATTTTATATGTTACGATCATATCAATTTTTTCTCTGCGTTTTTCCAACGTTTGAAAATTTAATATACTTTGTCTGTTTTCAGAATCTGTGTTTTTCATATTTTTACTTTTTAAAAACACGTTTTGTAAGAGATCGTTGAACTTTTTCTAGAATGTATATATCTTTTTTCGTGTATGGATTCCATACTGCACTTGCATACTTTATTGTAGGACGTACAAAACTTTTGTAAGCAGTAAGATAATTTTTTATTGAATGAGATTTAAAACATCTGAAAATTAGGTTAACAATTTTCATAGCTTTCCCAGCTATTTTTTAGACAATGTAATAAGAACTTTAGGTCATCTGTTTTATTTACTCCCAGATCTTTTAAGCATTTGTTTTGGCAAACTTCTTATTGTTTAAGTAATAATCCATTTCAGTAATATTTTTCTGTATATTTATATTTAATACTTCACATTTATTTACAGACAGACCAAGCTGCGAATCACTAGCCCATTTGGCAATTCTATTCAGATCGTCTTGTAATTTATGTCTATTGTTACTTTTTTCATTAAAACTAGTGTAGACTTTTGCATCATCAGCAAACAGTCTCATTTCAGAGTTATGAACACATTCTACAATATCATTGATGTATACTAAAAAAAGAAAAGGTCCTAAAACTGAGCCCAGTGGTACCGAGGTTATTACTGTGTATGAATTTAAAACAGAGTCATTTATTACTACTTTCATTTCTCAATTAGTTAAAAGCACTTCTAACCATTTTAAAAGTTTACCAGAAACTCCATATTTATTAATTTATACAGAAGCTTCTGATGCGATACTGTACCAAAAGCTTTTGCAAAGTCCAGGTATACTACGTCCACTGATTTTTTATCTTTAACAGCAAAGGTTCAATCATTGTAAGAATAAAAAAGTTGTGTAACTTTTGAGCTTTTATCTTTAAAACCATGCTGAAGGCTAGATAATATATTAACAAAAAATATGGAAAGCTCACACTTTACTATTTGCTCCATGATCTAACAAGAAAAACAAGTAAGTGAAATGGATGTGAATGGGAGTAGTAAGGGCAATTTTCCAATCATGTGGTACCTCGCTTGTGTCAAATGATTTTTGAAAAATTTTGAAAGAGGTTCAGCCAAAACTTTTGCTAAACGCTTCAAAAACAAGGCTGGTATGCCATATGGAGAGCGAGATAACTTATTTGGTAATCTTTTTAGAAATTTTAAAACATCCTTTACACTAAAGTTTATGTTTTATAAAATATGAACATTTTTTGGTTCAAATGGAGGAAGATTAGCATTATCTTTAGTGAGCACAGAACTGAAATATTGTGATGCGTTAACTAGGATTACTATACAAAAAAGGTTTATTAGTAAAGTTCACGAAACTTCAAGTGTTGGCTGGAAACGCGTACCCGTTTGAGGTTTGCGGGACTACCTGTGTCGTCCGATCGTTGTGCAGATTTCGTCTGGCTGTCTCCGGCGGGCTTCTTCGGTCACTTTCGGCTTCACGGTCGTCTTCTCTCAGGCTTGCTGGGGTTACGTCCACGGCACCACGGTTGGTAGTTGATCACCGGTTGCTTGATGCTTCTTTCTTCAGTAGGCGTTAGCTATTCTCGATTCAGTCACAAAAAACTAACTCAGTCGCTTAAACCGCCCACTTTATATGCAACTAGAACACCCAAGCAACGCGCTGTCTCACCTACACAATTCCAACCGTGCGGTCAGTTACCGGTAACCCGCAACCACTCACTCGACCGCTCTACACACGACCGACCGCCCTCCAAATCGCACACACCTTCACGCACAGCCGCGCATCATTAACGTCCACGTGGCACAACCGCACAATCTTTGGCGTCCACGTGGCAAAACCGCACGACCGCACACCGTCAGTGTCCCCGCGTCACAACTCCCCCTCAGGTTTAGTCGTCCTCGACTAAGTAGCTAAACCACAGCCCTCACAAAACGATTTTATTAAGAACACAAGACGGGGCAAATTAGTATAAATCACAATTATTAAAAAAACAAGGGGGCCGCCGTCATCTCAAAAAACAAATAACAAATAACAAAAAATTCGGCTCCCTTCACCCTATTGTCCGGATGCCAGGTCCAGGGTGGCAAACACTTCGTGCAGTTCGCTTGTTGCTTCGGCAGCGAAAATATCCGCAAGGTGCTGGCTCGTAGAAGGAGTCTCAGCTGAATCCGCCACTGCAGATTCGGAAACGGTGCGGCGGCGGGGGGCCACTCCAGGCCGGGTCGATTCATGCCGGCGTCCGCGGCGACGCTCCTCCCGCCGGCGTCTTCGACAGTTCTTGGTTCGATGTCCTTTTTTGTCGCAGTAGTAGCAGTATCGGCGGTCTAAACATACAAATTCGTCTTTATTAACCTTATCGCTAACTTCCTGAATCGAACGCAAAGGCTGGGACTTGTGGTTTCCTTCCCTAGGGACTGGTTCCAGTGCTAACGCTTCCTTGCTTCGTCTACCACGGTTCACATAAGGTCGCTTACGCTTGAAGAACACTTTCAACTTGGTTAAGTTCACTCGTTCAGTTTTCTGTCTCTCCGCATCTTCAAAAATCTCGGCGATTCCCTTTGTCTTATCCACATGTTTAACTTTGAAGGGGCCCGTCCACTTGTCTGTAAACTTAGGACTCAGTCCAACTTTCCGCCCTGGCGTCCATTTCAGGACCCAGTTCCCAGGTTTGATCCCCTTATCACAGATATTTCTATCATGTAACGCCTTTTGTTTAACCTGCGCCTCACTTATATTACTTTTAGCTAAGTCTCGCGCTTCGGTCATGGCCACCTTGGCCCTTGAAACATAGTCGTCACTCAAAGCTGTGTCTGGTTCTCGCACCATCTGATACTTCACGTCGATGGGAGTTTTAAAATCTCGGTAATACATCAGGTAAAAAGGACTTTCCTTGGTGGATTCCTGCGGTGACCGATTATAAGCGCTGACAATAAACGGTAAAGCAAAGTCCCAATCGTCATGTCGCTTAGACACATATTGAGAAAGCATTTCACAAAGGGTTTTGTTAAACCGTTCAGTCAGTCCGTTGCATTGTGGGTGATAAGGAGTAGTGAAAATTTTCTTTGCAGAAGCTATGTCACAAATTTCTTGCACCATACTACTTGCAAAGTTCTTTCCCCTATCCGTTAACACTTCCAATGGACACCCGTGTTTCGCGATCACCTCCTCCAGCAAGATTTTTGCAATGGTCTCCGCTTTCTGGTCGGAAATCGCGAAGCACATGGCAAAACGGGTCAAATACTCCGTCACTACAAGAATGTACTTTTTATTCCTGGTAGTTGTGGTTAGTGGGCCTACAATATCCAGCCCAATTCTGTCAAACATACCGCCAATGGGTAAAGGCTTAAGTGGGTTTGTGGGCTTGGCAGTATGTGGCTTGCGCTTCAAGCACTTTTCGCACGTTTTTACATAATGTTTTACGTCCTTATGAAGAGTCGGCCAATAAAACCTAAGCACAACTTGCGATAGGGTACGTTTCATCCCCAGGTGTCCGCCAAACACATCGTCATGACAAGCCTGCAAGGCCTCCTGTCGACGACTACGCGGTAGGACTAGCTGCCCTTGAAATTGGCGACTCAAGCGACTTTTCTCTGAGGGTGCATGAAACAAGATCCCATCTACTAAAAAGTATCGCTCAGCTAGGTCCTTTATCCTTTTGGCCTCCTTACTCATCTGCGGCAAAATTCCTTTCTGTAAATAGCGAATTATGTCTATAAAGCGCTTCTCCTGCCTCTGCTCTTTCCTTAACCGCTCACTATCTGCCATGAATTCCTTCACTCGATCATCTACTTGCGTACCGCACACCAGTGCTCGTGCACTCGGCTCAGGTTTAGACTCAGGGACACGGGAAAGTGCGTCTGCGTTCCCGTTTTGCTTCCCTGGGCGGTAGTCAAAACCCACTATGTCATATTCATTTAACGTTAACGCCCAACGCTGTAAACGAGCGGAGGTAGACTGATTTGTGCTAAAAATGTATTTCAACGGCCGATGGTCTGACAAAAGTTTAAACTTATGACCATACAAATAAGGCCTGAAATGCTTTACCGCCCAAACTACCGCCAAAGCCTCCCGCTCGATTACCGCGTAATTGCGTTCTGCGCTGTTCAAACTCCTACTCGCGTAAGCTATCGGTCGCTCTCCATGCTCCGATTCCTGAGAGAGCACCGCTCCAATTCCAGTGCTAGAAGCATCGGTAGCAAGCAAGAACGGTTGCCGAAAATTAGGAAATGCTAGGACTTCGGTGGAAATGAGCTTACTCTTTAGGGTTTGGAACGCCTTCTCACACTCCGGCGACCAGTAAAATTTACTGTTTTTGCCTGCGAGTTTGTTCAAGGGACTAGCTATTTGCGCAAAATTAGGAATAAACCGCCTATAAAAATTGGCCAGCCCGTGAAACGAGCGCACTTCTTTTGCATTTTTAGGCACCGGAAAATCCTTTACTGCCGCAATTTTGGCCGGATTAGGTCGCGTTCCGTCCTTACTTACAATGTGACCCAAAAATTCCACCGAAGGCTTGCAAAAATGACACTTTTTCGGTTTCAATTTTAAATTCGCTTGGCGTAACCGATCAAAAACAATCTCTAAATCTTTCAAATGTTGCTCAAAAGTTTTTGAAAAAACAATTATGTCATCTATGTACACTAGGCAATTCTGCCAGCGCAAACCTGACAACACTATTTCCATCAATCTCTGAAACGTGGAGGGCGCATTACATAGACCAAAACTTAACACATTAAATTCATAAAGTCCTCCCATCGGACTTACAAAAGCCGTTTTATGCTTATCTTTTTCCTCCATGTCCACTTGCCAATACCCTGACGTTAAGTCCAAGGTAGAAAAGTATGTGGAACCACCTAACGCGTCAATAACGTCATCAATACGCGGAAGTGGAAACGAATCCTTTTGAGTAATGGCGTTAACTCCCCTATAATCTATGCAAAATCGGTCCGTCCCATCCTTTTTCTTCACGATCACAATAGGAGATGCAAAGGGACTGTCTGACGGTCGGATTATACCGTTACTGAGCATCGTATCTATGTTTTCTTTAATAACCCGCTTCTGTGCCTCTGGCACGCGGTAAGGCTTTTGTTTATGCGGTGGGTTGGTGCCCACGTCGATGCGATGTTTCAGTAACGATGTCCTCCCTATGTCAAACGGTCCCGAAGAGAAAACATCTCTATTATTGCGGATTAGACGGGCCAATTTTTCACGTTGCACGCCAGGGATTTGCACACCCTCCCAGTTTAACTGCGAAACGGGGTCAAACTCCTTCGGCC
>JASAMX010030551.1:0-11261 GCA_030248175.1 Microlaimidae sp. YZB2_3 | reverse complement strand
CAAAAATAATGTTAGGCAATATTAGGCAAGATGAGCCATAATTTGTATAATACTGATATATGCGACTATCACTCGTTTTAACTAGCCTTGAAAAATGCTCTAAGAATAGAGCAGGAAAAAGGGGCGATTTTTCCCCGGGCGTATGTTTAGACAGAAAAGATGTAGACTAGTCTGAGATGGACATTATGTGGACTATAGGAAATTTGCATTTGGTTTGGCCAGCTGCTAACTAAATAAAAATTTTTACGATATGATAATGATTTGTTTATACATTGATCTAATCACACAGCACTGTTGCATTTTTTTTTTAGTTTGATGAAATGTCAATTGAAAAAATCATACTCACAGCAATCTTTGACAAGCGCGAAATCGCCACTTTTTCAAATTTATAGTTGTTTCTTACACATACAAATATAACCTTCTAATTGAAAAAGTGGCGATTTCGCGCTTGTCAAAGATTGCTGTGAGTATGATTTTTTCAATTGACATTTCATCAAACTAAAAAAAAATGCAACAGTGCTGTGTGATTAGATCAATGTATAAACAAATCATTATCATATCGTAAAAATTTTTATTTAGTTAGCAGCTGGCCAAACCAAATACAACTTTCCTATAGTCCATATAATGTCCATCTCAGACTAGTCTACATCTTTTCTGTCTAAACATACGCCCCGGGGAAAAATCGCCCCTTTTTCCTGCTCTATTCTTAGAGCATTTTTCAAGGCTAGTCTACCACTTTTTTTGAATTAAATTAAAAAATAGCATAATAAACTATAGTTTTAGCTGCGCAATGACATATGTTTATAATCATTCTGTTGCCGAGATAAAATAAAAAATAATAATAATAAGAAGAAGAATTTAAAATACAAAATTAACCCACGTTGTTTAATTATATTTAGTGCGGTGCAGTTGCGCTCCAGACAAAGCTTACCTACGTTCTCTAAATATAGTTGGCGCGATGCCGTGCGCCAATGATTGCAATTATAATTTTTAAAGTAAAAATAATAATAATAAGATGATGAACATTAATAACAAAATTTACTCACGTTCTCTAAGTATAGTTGGCGCGGTGCCGTGGGTTAAATTGCAGTTGGCACCCCGCACCACCGATGATTACCGGCGCGTGGCGCTTCCGCGCCACCGACGCTTATTATTATTTTTTAATAAATAAAACTTTGAATTAATTTTGTCATCAGTAATGCAAGAATTAAAAAAAGTACTCTGTTGTTTTTGCCGTTTTCCGCGCGGTTGAAGCAGATGGCGCTGGGAACTGGTGCCGTTTCTGCCACCAATTAAAACCGGTCTGCTATTTTTGTGCGGTTTTTATGAGGGGATGTTGGTTGCCTGCTCTGTACAATCCTTATTGTTGCCAAAAGGCTGTTATTGTGCGGTTGGGAGTTTTTATTTGTCTATTTTTCAATTTTTTTATTTTGATCAATAAATCAATAACAAGGACCTAAATGAAAAAAGTGCTTCCTAAAAAAGTTGCGTCATTCCTTCTTCTTTCTAATGAGCCCATGTTTATTTTTGATCAATCAGTAACGAATGAGGAATATCGTTTTTAAGAATGGAGCGTTGGAATAAGAAGAAGAAGAAGAAGAAGAAGGTTCTGAATTTCAAAATTTACCGTTCTCTAATTATGGTTGGCGCGGCGCCACGGGGCTAAATCGCCCCGTGGCGCTCCCGCGCCACCCATGATTTTCTAACGCATTCTATTAACTTCCGGAATTAGTCACAACAAGTCACGTGTATTTTATAATGACTGTGGCTTATTCGGCTGCAGTGACGACGAAATAATAGTTGTTTTAAAACTGCTCTTATTGCATTCACTGAATATTATCTTTATCGGGCATAACATACAAAGGCTATCTGGAAAATCTATTAAAAATGCCTTACAAAGGGTGTCCCTGTAAGAACTGCAGTACAAATTTTACACCGACACACCTTAGACTTGTGCACCAGTGGCGTAGCCAGGGGGCAGGGGAACCCACGCCCCCACCCTCACCGAAATCCGTCAAAGCCGGATTTTTTTGTAAAGGGGGAACCTTACGTTCTTTGAATGGTAGGAAAAAATTTTTTCTTTAAATATAAATTCAGAAACATATTTTTGGTAGAGAATAACCCGTTTGTAATAAAGCAGACCTGTGCACGGTCTGGAAATGCCCCCCCCGTTTTATTGGAAGATTTGCCCCCCCCCGTTTTGTTGCTTTTATGTATTCCACATTATTTTTTTCTTAAAATTCACTATCAGTGTTTTGCATAATATAACGTGTATTACCTTGTGAATAAACATTTCATTTCATACAATGTATAAGCGGTAAACAGGTTTTGCAACCTCACATACCCAGCGAGCACCTTCTTGTAAAACTCTAGTCGTTTTAGAAAAGCTCCATTCTGGCAGAAAATTTTAATATACTTTGTGCTATAATCTATTTGTGACAATAAAACATTGTTTGCACACTAATTAGTAACAACACAACAATTTATAAATATAACTAGAAGTTATAACAAATACAAAAATAATAATAAACGATAATGTTTACTCTGTGGGATGAACTAGGTTTTTATTCATGTATCGTTGTTTATTTACGGGACGGAAATACTAACTATTTACCTAATTGTTATTATTAAACGCGCCCTCTCGTATACTTTGTGTATAGACAGATTTTTAGGGCCCCCGGTTTTTCGATTTGCACAATGGTTTTTAGTACATATAAAAAAAAGTTGGAGGGTTATACCCCCAAAATCCCGATTATAGTCGACACCCTCACCCCCTAAACTTTGGGGGTACCCCGAACACCCCCCTAAAATTTGGGAGGTCCCAGTACTAAAAACGCTAAAAATGGGATATTTAGGTAAAAAAAATTTGGGAATCCCCTCCCCAACAAATTTCGGGGGTCGGGTATTCTACCCGCCAAAAAAATCCGATAGGTTGCCCACCTATACCCTAGACCTCATGGCCGACGCGGCGCAGGCGGCAGCGCTTTGCGCCGCTTCTTTGCCAATTGCCAATTCCCCCCAAACGAAATCCTGGCTACGCTACTGTTGTGCACGGTCCAGTAATGTCCCATCTGCTCGAAAATTAAAAAAAACCCACAAAATATAAGTCATTTCTGGAAGACTCTGTACTTTCCTGGCGGGGAAGTGCAGATATCTGCTTAGGGTAGTGTGCATCTGCCTAAGTGTGAAAGTATAGACGAAGGCTTTTTTTAAAAAAATAAAAAAAAAATCGACAATAACATTAAAATTTAAACTTTAAAACTGAAACAAATTATTACCGTAATGAAAAAAATCTACAAGTTAAGGGCGAATATTGTTGAATGATAAAACAAAACGTTTTAGTCGTTAAAAAAATCCAAATTCTTACTTCTTCGTAAATCTTAATAGCTTTTTGGTACTGTTCCAATTGTGCGGCGTATTGCGCCACTTTGAGAAGACATTTGTTAGCGGAGCTAAAAAAGAACGGCGATTTAATTAAAATCAAATTTAGGTTATTTTTATAAATCAATAAATAGTATCTGCAAGTGTATGATAGGGGGTGGGCGGTATGAGAAATGAGATATACACATTTAACCTCTCGAGGGCTCTCCTTTAACATGCACAGTTTTGCTAATTTCATTGGATAAAAGAAGCAGGCCTGTGCACGGTCTGGAAATGCTCCCTCTCAACCCCCCCCCCCCCAAATATTTGTGCTCCCCCCCCCCCGTCCGAAAATAAAAACGAACTCAAAAATTATGGCGTCATTTTTGACCTATTACAAACGCCATTATTGCGAATTTTTAGCATGTCTTAATGCATTTTAAGTCATTTAAACCAATTCTGCTTAACTTTTTTTGTCCCTTTTTTTCTCTTTTTCCATTGCTTGCCCTCCTCCCCCCCGTTTCAAACAAATTGCCCCCGTGCCCACACGTGGGCTGGTGGGCAACATGGTCCGGAGTGGGGGGTTAAACCCGGTATTAGGGGGGGGTTAAAATCATACATGGGCAAGTTGGTCCGGAGTGGGGAGGGGTGTGAAACCATAGGTGGGTAGGGTAGGGCGGTTGAGGGGTTATACCCCCCCCAAAATTTCGGATATTGCTGACACCCCCCCCTAAAATTTGGGGTAGTCGGGGACACCCCCCCCCCCGAATTCGCCTCCCAAATAAAAATTTTTAAGTGTTTTAAAGGACTAAAAAATTTTTCCGCGCTTCGCGCGGAGTGTTTATTACCGTATTTCCCCGTCTCATTACCTTTTATTACCTTTAAATTCCCCCACTACGCGGGCAGTTTAAATTTCCCCGCTACGCGGGCAGTTTAAATTGGCAATTTATCTTAGTTTTTCAATTGCAAATCGATTATCCCATTCAGTAGTTAAGGCATACATGTTTAATAAAACTACTATAAACACTATTATCCTTTTTTTAACGGTTTAAACACATGTTATAAATGTATAGTATAGCTATAAAAAACCTTAAATTTTGTAATTAGTATCATTTGGAATTAAAATTTCTAGTGTATTTTAGCGCCTCAAATTATAAATTTTCTCCTCCAGGGGGCATTGTTCCCCCCAAACCCCCTGACTGAATTTTTAAGATCACAGAAAATTATGTAGAAATTAGGTAAAAAAACAAAAGTAAAATGTATGTTCACGCGATCACCAGGAGATGATTTTTAAGCTGTTTTTAGTATATATTTTAAATAATTTTCGCCTCCGGCGGCTGGGGGGACACCCCCCAGACCGACGCTGGCGCTTCGCGTCGGCTGGCGCCGCTACACGGCTCAGGCGGCGGCGCTTCGCGCCGCTTTGACAACACTTTTTTCTTCCCCCCCAGACTGACGCCCCTGAAATGAAATCCTGACTTCGCCATTGCACATTATTATTAAAAGAATTAAAAAAAATAAAATTTATAAGTTGCAATAAGGTCTTATTTTAATCTTACACAGTTTTAGAGCATTTATAAGCTTGTTTTACGTTTTTTTTACGCGTTTTAAGCTCATTTTAAGGCAGCGCGGAAATATTGGGTACACCCCCCTCAAAATTTGGGTCTTGCCGGACACCCCCCCTTGCTATACCCCCCAAAATCCGAGAGGCTGCCCACCTATGGTTAAACCCCAAATTAGGGGGGGGGGTTAAAATCCGAGAAACGCAAAATACCCATATCGTTTTTTTTCTGGAGTGCATTTTACCCATATCGTTTTTCGATTTTGAAGGAAAAATAGGTAAAAAACGCTAATTTAAGGTCAAAAAGCCCTTTTTATTGCATTTTTGAGCTTTTTATTGCTTAAAACATTCATTTGGACTTCAAAACTTAAGTTTGGAGGCAGTTAGAAGTCATTTTAAAGACATTTTTTTTCTTCATTTTTCCAAAATTGGGGGGGGGGTTAACTTTTTCTCCCCCCCCCACTTCTGAGTGGGGGGGGTTAAACCCCACTTCTCAGAATTTGGGGGGGGGTTAACCCCTCCCCCAACCCCCCCCGTGCCCATGTATGGTTAAAATCCAAAAACGCATTTTACCCAGGGACGTACGCAGAGTTTCATTTTGGAGAGGGGCGGAGCCCCCCTTAATTTTTGAAAACGTTAAAAAAGCAGGCATAAACGTAGATAAAGCTGTATAATACACTGTTTTTGGCCTAATAACCTATTATCTAATGTTTTTAGCGATAAAAACAAGTGTTCTTAGTTAAAAATTCAGCCAGCCAGATCTGAAAATCTTGATCCGTTCGGGCCCTATGCACACCTTTGCACAATCTGTATAGAAGACATAAGTTTCAGGTAATGCAACAACAACAACATTATTGCAAAGCTAAACATGTTACCAAATCTTGCGCAATTTGATCAAAAGTAATTAAGTTATTAAAAAAAGACCAAAAGCTGGCTGATCTAATAGAAAAGGATTTTAAAAAGTTAAAAAGACTTTAGCTTGTGCAAAGAAAAATTTCCATGTCCGCATCTAGAAAGAACCTAGCAAAAGTTTTCTCGTTCCCCCTGTGTTTTTTTCAAGCAGCAGGATGGATAAAATGCATTATTTTCTGATTAAGTGGGATGTTCTTACTCTCTAATAACACTTTCCGACAATTTAAAGCAAAGGAAACTCTTCATTAAACGGGCCACTTAAAGCTTATTTAAGCTCAAAATTTATGTTTTGAATTATTTTATTTGCGCTTTTAAACTTTTTTAGCGTTTTTAAAAAGTTTTAAAAAATAGACACAAAAAATCTGATGACAAAATAATTTATGGCCAAAAGCTGTGCTATCGACAAAGCTCTGAGCCCTAGGAAAAATTGATAATATGCACTGCATTAGATAGAATGCATTTTTATCCGCCCTTGTCGCAAAATCCTAGATGATGTAATATCATAATTATAGATGAGTAATCTTCGCCATTCTCTGCGCCCAGCCTAATTACAAATATAACAAACATTAATAAGCTTTTTTTTATCATCTCTGACCGTAAATAGGGAGGGGGCACGAGAAGGGGCAAATTTTTTTGAAACGGGAATGCGCAAATAAAATATCAGTGTGGCGTGCTAACCTTTTCGACTCTTCCCCTTGATAATAATCCGCTGCTTTTTCGTAGTGCAGCATGGCTTTTTCGGTGTCTGGACACTCCTGTTCGTAAAGCTCTGCGATTGTTGAGTGATGCTTGGCCGCCATTGTAAATCTGCCCTAAAAATTGAAAAAATGATGAATCAGAATAACATGATAACAAGTCCAATCCAATCAAGCTCAGCTGCTTTGTTAAATGGAAATAATTATAAAAAAGCCTTATGTTGCAAAATAATATTTCATACAGTGGCGTGCCCAGGGGGCGGGGCGGGGGCGGCGGGCGCCCCCCCCCCCGAAATCCGGCGAAGCCGGATTTTTTCGTAAGGATTTTTTCGTAAATCCCTTACGTTTTTTGAATTTTGGGAGAGAAAATTTTTTTTATTAAATATTAATACAGAAACTTTCCTGATGCCTTCCAAAAGTATATTAATAGTCAAAAAACCAAATTTTCCCCGCTTCGCGGGTAGTTTAAAGTGACAATTTATCCCAGTTTTTCAATTTTAAATCGATTTTGCCGCTCAATAGTTAAGGCATAAATGTTAAATAAAACTACTATAAACACTATTAACCTTTTATTAACGTTTTAAACATATGTTTTAAATGGATAAGAATAAAAAAACCTTAAATTTTGTTTTAATTATCATCTGGAATTAAAATTTCTAGTGTATTTTAGCGCCTTAAATTAAAAATTTTCTCTCCCGGGGGGCATTCTGCCCCCGAACCCCCTGACAAGGGGCTCTGCCCCTTGACCCCGCTGGGGGGCTCTCGCCTCCCAGACCCCATTTCTGGGGGGCTGCCGCCTTCTAGACCCCCCTCAGGGTTAGTATGTACCCCCCAAACCGCCCCCCCGAAATGAAATCCTGGGCACGCCACTGATTTCATATACAAAAAAACATAACAGAAAACAAAAACATAACTTTATTCCGTTTTCAAATGTACAGTTTAAATCGTCGTTACTACGGCAAAATGAGCCAGAGTTCGTATAAAATATGTGTGCCTGTGACTTATTTTAAATATAAAACATGACCCTAATAACTACAGAATGAGTCACAGTCACGTGTATTTTATAATGACATTGGCTCATTTTGCCGTAGTAACGACGAAATATGATCTGTACTGAAAATTTACAAAAATAATTTCCCAGTGTACATAACAATAATTCATTATTTACAGTCCATGGCCAGCCGGGGGTGCCACGGTCACCCTCGAAAAATGTCGAAAATTGCCGAAACTCCCCTATAAAATTTGTGGGGTGCCATTGTAAAATTGCCAAGTAAAATTGCTAAAAATGGTGTATTTGGTTAAAGTATATTATACAAAACACTTTTGGGTCGCCCTGCTCTTCCAAATATGGCAGGTCGGCCCAAAAAAAATTCCGAGAAACTGTCCACCTACGGTTAACCTTCTTATAACGGTTGACCGCGTCATAGTACTTAAAAATGTTAACAATTAGATTTTCGGGAGAGGCAGGCACCCCCTTTAAAATTCCCTGGTTTAAATTACAAATACAATATTTATAGTGCATTATAACCATGTCATGTCTGTGTAAATCTCCACTCTTTTGAGGAGGCAGTCTACGGCCAGTTGGAGGAAAATTTAGGAGATACCAGTACTAAAAACGCTAGAAATGGGGTGTTTATTTGGGGTAGATGTACATTAAAAAAATATAGGAACCCCCCCCCGAATTTGTATGGAGGGGTAGTGGTCTGTAGCTGTAACCCCTCCCGAAATTTGAGAAGCTGCCTACATTACATACAGTTGACCTTCTTGTAATATTGGAAGCAGGAATCTCAGACAATCTCAGTGCTAAAAAATACTAAAAATGTTGTTTCCCAGGGATGCGGACGGCGTACCTTAGTTAAAAATTTCCCAGTTTATTATTATTATTTTATAATGCATTTACCATGTCTGTGTAAATCTCCACCCCTTTGAGTAGACAATCCACGGCTAGTTGGGGATTGACCTTCTTGTAACAATTGGATGCGTCCACGTAATTGCTGGCAGCTTCATGTTTGGCGTCCCCCTTCTGTATGTTCACTTCAGCCGAGCGAACGAACGCCCCGCCGGCTTCTAAAAAAAAAAGACAAATGCTTTAAGAGTAGGACAGGAAACGGGAGCAATTTCGCGCTTGTCAAAAAAGGCTGTGATGTGAGTATGATTTTTTATTCACTTTTGCAGAGCGAACAAACGAAACGGCTTCTGAAATAAAACAACTAGCGTTAAAAAATTTTCTACAAATCGTCGTTACTACGGCAAAATGAGCCACAGTTCGTACAAAATATGCGTGTCTGTGACTCATTTTAAATATAAAACAGGACCATTGCAAATACAGAATGAGTCACAGTCACGTGTATTTTATAATGACAGTAGCTCATTTTGCCGTAGTAACGACGAAATAGAGCAGGAAAAAGAAGCGATCATCATAGGTCACCGAAGGGGGGGGGTCAGGGGGGTCACCCCCTGGCCTCCTGAGAACCTCCCCCCTAAGGCCCATTTTTTGGCCCCTCCCCCCATCCGACCCCTTGAACGAACCCCTCGACCCCCCCCCCTAAGGCCCATTTTTGACCACCCCCCCACCAGACAATCCCAAAAAATGCTTAAAAAACGGTCAAATTTCGTTAAAAAATTGTCAATTTTGGTCAAAAAAATGGTAAAAACACCCCATGCTTTTTTTCAAAAAAAAACACCCCGGGGTGTGTCTCCCCTGTTTTTCAAAAAAAAACACCCCGGGGTGTAACCCCCCCTGGAGGTCAAAAACCTTTACACCCCGGGGTGTGGACCCCCCCCCCCTGAGCCGTCGAAGGTCGGTGACCGATGGCGATCATTCCAAAATTTTCAGCATTGCCAGAGAAAGACCTTTGCTATTTGCTATTTTCAGATCCGATATATTACCGGATCGGATTTGCTGAGTCTGGGCGGAGCTACATCAAACATTTTACAAAGATGTATTCATCTAGATCTAATGACCTATTTTTGGCGTTTTAGTTACTGGGCGTTGAAACACTCTAAATTTTAGAAGGAAGTGTCTATGTCTAGGGTACCAAAAAACTTTATGGGGTGGCGAGGGTGTTTTGGCAGAGTTAAAATTTGGGGTTTATATAACCCGCCTTAATATCTACCTTTCCACCTATGCACACTTATAAGTGAAAATCTCTTAGGCTTTAGACTGACAGCATCCAAATTTTTATATATAACTAACCTGACCATTTTTTAGCCATTTTGTACAAATTCGCTGCTTTAACATAAAGCTCGCAAGCATCGTCCAGTTTATTTGATCCACTAAAAAACAAAATAAAATAATATGTAATTTTTTTCAAAGTTTAAAAAATGTAATAGTTTCAGGATTACAGTAGAGAAACACAATGGCAATTTATCTTAACAACAATACAGGCAAAACACTATAAGTCAGGAAAACTAAAGAAAGTACTTAATTTTTCTCTCCACTCACTTACAAATGTAAAATTTTTGAAAGTAAAAAAATATTTTCGAATGGTATTGGAAAAATAGTCAAACTTTGATAAAAGCAGTTATTTAGCAAGAAAAACTCCGTAAATGCCATTAAAATGCTTTTTAACCTAAAATTAGTAAGATTTATTTCTATTTTTGATGAAAACACCGAAAATCATTATGGTAAATTGTACTTACTTAATAAACGATCAGACATGTGCTCGTACTGAAAGATCTGCCCCCCCCCGCCCAAAAAATGAAAAAGTACCCAAAAATTTTGGCGCCATTTTTGAACTATTATGACACCATCATTGCTAAATTTTTGCAGTTTTTAGCCTATTTCAATGCATTTTAAGCTATTTTAGACCTAGGGTAGTGCATTTAACTTCGGCACTTTTTTGTTTTTCCGATGTAACTCTTCACTGTATGGCCCGATTTTCATGTTTGATAGCTCATTTTGAAGCTTTCACGATACTGCGTTGCGTCACGAAAGTTTTACTTTACGAAAGTATTTTTTTTTACTTTATTAAATCAGTTTTTAGAAAATGGAAAATTGCCGAAATTAAATGTGTGCATTTAATTTCGGCACTTTACAAACAATAAATTGTTTCTCAGTCAAAAAATCATCATTTTCAAAAATTTAAGTCTATCATTATCTCCAGACAGTTTTCTTTAATTTAAGCTTCTACTTGTTGTTCAACGTGTAACTGGCAAAAAGTTACAGCTAAAATGCCAAATGGTATCAAAATGAGCAAAATTTGGGGAAAAAGTGCAATTAATTTCGGCACTTTTTAAAAGGACCCCTTTAATGGAGTTTAAGTGCAGTGCTATGACACCTACACATTTCAACGTTGTCTTTTAACTATTTACAACTACAATTTAACACCCGACCATTTAATTCAACCCGTTTTTACCTACAGCAATATGTGTGCCGAAATTACACTATTTTATTTTATAACGATTGCTCACCACAGACGCAACGTAGAACCATGGGGACTAAAAATTCGGAAAATAGACTAAATTTTACCAGAACAGTTTAATTTTTAAACCAATTTATTGCGTAATCATGAAATGCCCATGTTCTAAAAACGAGTAACAATTTTATTTTTTATAAATCACACAATTTCACATGAAAATATCATAACATAACCAATAAAAAGCTCACGATAGTCATCTACATATAATTAGCTGTTATTTGAGCTATTAAACGTCGTATTCCGTCCAGGATTACCAAAGATATAGTCCAAAATCAAAAATGCCCAATTTGAAAAAGTGCCGAAATTAAATAC